>JAUPMF010074526.1:0-12899 GCA_031471435.1 Stomphia didemon | reverse complement strand
GTACACACGAAAAACGTTTTATAATAGTTTTATAAAATAGACAAAATTGATTTGTTTACACAGTCTTATATCAACATTATGCCCAACCAATCAGCGCGCGCGTTATATTTCAAGTATTTTATAAAACATGATGGTGCACGCTGAAACGTTTTCTATTTCTTAATTATAACCCAACGAAAATTTTCCTATATTTTCCTTGGTCAAAATGGGTCACATGGTACAACCTTGCATGGTGGGTAGGGGACTCCCATATATGGAGGTTATGGGGATGCTCGTCGTACCTCTAAGGGGTCCAGATCCGCGATTTGGAAACACTTAGGGTGTCACAATTCTAAAAGTAGCACAAGCGACTAAGCCGGTACCTTTTAGGTGTTTGCCAGTAAATAAGACATCCGAGATAAGATAATGACAGCCAGAATGACAGTTGAAGCTTTTCTTTAATCATCTGACTTGTGTCACTAAACTTTTATTGTAATCTTATTCACTAAAAATAAGCATGCTTCATGTGCAAGCCAATTGAATGCTTAACTCTCAACTCAACTGAGCGAGCTTTGATTTTGTTCTCTTTTTTAAATTTTTTGTTAGATAACAAAAAAAATATTTTTATATTTTTATTACTTTCCTCAGCGTCCACATTCTATGTTAACATTTGAAGGCAAACAATTCCAAGGAACAGAACAAATTGCAGAAAAGCTGATGGTTTGTTAATATTTACTGGAGTTATGTACAACACCTTTTGCCCGTAAATACCAGACTAAAGTGTTTACTAGATATCAACTCTCCTGGATTATCTGTGGGTCTCCAGATTTACATTCTCATCTCCCAGTCTCCCTAGCTTTAAGGCTTTAAGGCTTTCCAGCGCTCGCGAATCAGATCCATAGAAACTACTGCTTGTAATACGTTTGGAGGTCTCATTCAGCAGTAGTTTATTGACCTCAAATCTTTTAGACAATTGCCAATCTTCAACTGAGACCGATTTGATGTGACAAAGAAAATTCATACACTGAAAGTCATTATGACTGGCAAAAACTACAAATATCAGGACTGCGAAGTTGTTATCTCTGACTTCATGAATCATTCATATATTGTAGTCTGAGCGCTTAGCCAACCATTGTCATGAATTATTTGCACAATCAATGAGGATGTTTACATTTAGACCATGGAATTGTCAATGTACAGTATTGAAGCTACATGTAGGTGTCACATAAAATGTATTTTGCTATTATTTAATTTGTTTTTGCAGGGATTACCTTTCACTACAGTTGTGCATGCAATTACAACGACTGATTCCCAACCAATTGAAAACCTTGGTGTGTTGGTTTTTGTTGTAGGTCAACTCAAGGTCAGTAATTATTAATATTATTCTATTAGTTACTGTTAACTGAGTAGGAGGTCTGTACAGGAGAATCTCGACCAAGGTCAGATTGACCAAACTTGATTAAGAGATATATATTACATGGTCATGTTTTTAATAAAGCAAGAACAGAGATTAACATCAAACTTCAAACTTCTTCCAAAGTAATTTCCCATTTCCTTATACAAGGTTAGGGAGAAATTCACTTTCAATCAAATTGTTTTTCATACAGACTGACGAGGACCCTCCACATAGCTTTAGCCAGACATTTGTGTTAATGCCTACAGATAGCGCCTGTTCAAGTTACTATGTGATGAACGATGTCTTCAGACTGTCCCTTCATCATCAGTAGAAAATAAATAGAAAATCTCACCAGATAACTGACCTCTGAGATGTCTGTTCATTTTAGTCATTAACCATTGAAGGGGCCTTTGAAAGAACAGAGTGACTTTGATCAACATCAAACTTCTCCTATTCTCTTATACAAGGGTAGTGAGGAAGTCATATTTAGTCAGTCAGCCTGTTTTTGCACAGAGCTCTTCATCTAATAGCTTCATATGTTTGCATAGATCTGGTCATTTTCTTCAATTAGGGTGCAAGTAGGTTACCGTGCAAACAAGTAAAGGATGCAGTACATGTACATCGAGTTGTGTGAAAGTATTATATTGTATTATCATTTGTATAACCAGAAAAAGTAAAGACATTTGGGTTAATTAATTATGCATTAACCCATATCACACTCAGTTGCAACGTTTTTTTAAATAAATATTTCCTTTTTCACATATACAGTATGTATTTTATTCTGACAACTTTATTTCATTTTGATATTTACTCGGGCTACCTGTGGTAAGCCAGAGTCTTAAATTACAGATTTTACCTACATTACACAATATGACTCACAACAACATCGATACTTGGGCATGTTGGCCAGTCAAACGCAACACACAGTTTATTAATCAATTTATGTTATAAAATCACAGTAAAGGTTTGCATATATATGTGATATATATATCATACTCATAAGACCTATATAGGTAATACAATCAAACTAAGGCAGCAATGCCGGACACGAAAAACCTCAAAAACCACTTTGTGAAAAAATTGGGAAACAGGGGTAAAAGGTTATATATATATAATTGATTATACAGCTTTTTTCATAAATTCTGGACCCCCTTGTCATATTTAATATATATCAAAAATATATTAGAAATTATGGGATACCAATCCTGATATTTTTTTTGACTAGCCTATTATATAGGCTTTATGAAAAAAATATCAGAGATGCCATCCTATAATTTCTGACATACTTTTGATATATATTAAATATGGCATGGCGGTCCAGAATTTATGAAAAAAGCTGTATCATTTACACTATAAAAGTGTTAAATATCGCTGGCGGTGACTGACCGTTAACTGATTCAAACTACTAACGAACTCCTATATATGTACATACCCATAATGCACCACGACTCACCCTAGTCTTCTGTTACATGCCGGCAAAATATCAATTTATGGCAATCTCGTGCCTCAATTTACATAAATTACATTTTCTATCAGTCTCAAGTCGAGAATGTGCCATGAAAACGAGGCGAGTATGAAAACGAGGCAGCGCACGCCTAGAAGTCAAAAGATACTCAAATG
Source organism: Stomphia didemon (assembly GCA_031471435.1). Taxonomy (NCBI): domain Eukaryota; kingdom Metazoa; phylum Cnidaria; class Anthozoa; order Actiniaria; family Actinostolidae; genus Stomphia; species Stomphia didemon. The sequence goes on along the minus strand of JAUPMF010074526.1, from coordinate 9,904 downwards.
AGCTCAAAAGATACTCAAATAAACTAAAGGGTAGCAGATCGAGATCACAACAATCAAACAGTCACTTGTTCACGGAGAGAAGTGTGCTCCTCGACGGTACGAACAAGTTCTAAGTTCGCGGGTAGCAGAGATCACAACAATCAAAGGGTCACTTGTTCACGGAGAAAAGTGTGCTCCTCGACGGTACGAACAAGTTCTAAGTTCGCGGGTAGCAGAGATCACAACAATCAAACGGTCACTTGTTCACGGAGAAAACTGCGATTGATTTCCGTACACTCTTGTACCTTTACACAATTTTAAGCGCTTATTTGCTGTAAACAGACATTATTTGACCGCTGGGTGAGAGGATAACAGATGAGTGAGGAAGATATCGACGAAGACGTGGTTTGCTCGGAATCACTCGGAGACGTCGGAGATCATTCGAAATATGCTAATTACTTTTGGTAATCTGCTAATTTTATGCGAACTTTTGATCATTGTGAATGAGTGCTAACCATTTACTAAAGCCTCCGCCATTTTGACATCAGACAGGCTTTGTAGCCAGGCGACTAAGCTGACATGCGTATGCAAGTTATACTGGACTCTCTTTCCCCCGCGACCTCAGCTTGTCGGAGCGGACAGAAAGTGAGTCCGGGACTGGACTAGATATGTCTTAGAAGCGATTTCGTGAATACACCCCCAGGATTGTATCTGTCTTTTTGCAATCCCCGTGGTTTAACGCTTGCTCAAAATTGAGTGAGAATATTTTAATATTCTCACTCAATTAATCAATTATTAAAATAACTGATTAATTAAGAGATTTTAAAGCAATGATTTCGTGGTATCGTGAAAAAATCGGTTAAATTCGACGAAACTTCGTACAGAGACATTAAATATAGACATCCAGATACTGAGTAAGTTTAAGAAGTTTATTACAGTAATTTGAAATTTGACATCTAGATAGTTTTAGCCGATACTTAGAAAATTTTATTCAGTTTTTTGAGCTAGAGATGTTTTGTTTTTTTCGTGTCACCTGCCATTTGAGTTTTCGTGGGAATTTGCGTGGAAGTTAATCAATTGAAATGAAGATTTTGCCTCGATTGTATTCATGCTATTTTAGTAAAAGCCTTGAAATTGACTTTTGCCTTTGGCTCGTGATTTTTGTTCTCTTTCGTGTTCTCCCAACGTACAATCTTCGTGTTTCTTACAGAAACATAGTAAAATGCATTTTTAAACTTTCAACTGATATATAGGCATTCATTTTCGCGCTTTCAAAAAAGTAGCTAATAAATGTGTAATTTTCGACTTTAGTTTTAGTCTGCAATATAATATACCGTATTTAATTCATTTGTGTCATTTATTCCTATATATATCGCAAAATTAAACCTTGCAAAATACACGGTGGTGCCAATAACGTGAAGTATTAAGATATTTAAGGTATTAAGTATAGATGTGTTATTTGGTATATATTTGGCTCTCCTACAAAGCTAACTGAATGTTCTCAGTGTTATTTAGTCAAATCATTCTTGATAGTCCTTGTGTCTATATTAGTCATCCTCCAGGTCACATATGGCTTTGTAGTAATTAGTAATCTTCGGGGCCACATATATATAGATATAGGAAGTTTGTTGTTCAATGTATCCGTTGAAAGTGCTCGATACAATGAAGTAGAGCGGATATAAATAAGGATAGAAGAAAAAACAGTACTACATTTTCATCTCTACAAGTCTGTTTCGTGAGTCGTAGACTCACTCGTCAGGAGATTAACCTTATACCTTAAAATCTCCTTATTTATATATATATATATATATTTATTATATGGCACATCATGAACCTACATAGATCGCGCTAACTGATTGGTTCCCTAATTAAGCTGTCGGAATCCAAAATCCAGACTTGGTACGGACCTCGCAGATGAACCGCACACACTTGGTGAATTAAAAGCTTACTAAAAAGCTTAGAAAAACTATAAAAATCGAACTTTTGAACTAAAAGACGTCAAATACACGTTCTCCTTTATGGTAAATACTATATAGAACTCCAGGCATGCACCAAGTAGTGAAAATCAATCATTTTTTTGTATTAAAAAGCCATAATAATCAATCCTTTATTGCCGGCAATAGCCTATATATATATATATCATTATATGTGTGTATAGTTCACATATGGCTTGGTATAGTAATCAGTTTTCTCTGAGGGCATTATATGTGTGTGCATGTATAATTATTTCTCACTATGTGTCTCTATGTTCTTTTAACTAGTCTTTCAGTTATTATTCAGTTATTTACCGTTTATCAAACTCATTTTAACTATAAAACATGTGAATTCGGCGTGAACGAAAGGCCAAAGAATCGCACAGCTGCGCCGGTGCCGGTCTTACGGCTGAATCGATTAGCTTCTCTATCTCACGTGCTCTACTCCGTACGGAACTTTGCCGGCGATACAGAGTGCTAGCAATTCTTAGTACGACAACTGAGAAAAACGAATTTTCAACCCTTTGAACTCCGTTACAGTTTGTATAAGTTTAATCGCGAAAATGACTGGTGACTACAAAACAGGTCTTGTTCAGCTTTAATTCTAATCAAAAGTTGGTAAATACAGCATAGCACTAACATGGCTCAAGCCAGTGCGATCATCGAGTGCCGTTTTTTCTCTATATTCAGTTCTGTTATATTCTTGTCTACACATTATCGTTGTCTTCCGGCCATCCATTCTCGAAACTTCATTCGCTTTTTCTGTGGCATTCGTTCGTCTGGTCTGTTTTCTTTGTGTTTTAATTCTTTCATTGCAGCTACCTGAAAAACAAACCCATGATGAGCTACCATAACAGTTATTACAAAGTATACTGAGAAATCTATAAACCCTTGGAATAGAAAAAAAAACGATTCACGCATCCTAAGCAAACTTTGTCGCTTCAATACTTTAGACTACTATTTTTCGGGACTTTTTAAGAAATGCTATTGCAACTATAAAACGATAGTTGACGAAAAATGAACTCAGTTCTATTATTTCAGCAGGCAAGCTTAGAAAAGAATGTCACTGTACACATTATCAGCCGTATTTTCAGATCGAACGTTTAAGAAAGGCCAAAGATGCGGAGGTTAGTTACAACTCGTATTGCTCTCTCTATAGACTAAATGTTACTGACCCTCTGATCGGACCATGGCGCCCGGTAAACTTACCTCGCGTTTTTTGCAACTTTCATCGGTCATCGAATACATACAAAGCCAGTTTTCTTGAGAGGAGACGCTGTGTGCCAGCAGTGCCAGCGCCACGGTCAGCACCAGCAAACAAGTCTTCATTTCAGTTCAACTACGAGCGGGAATCTCTGTAGGTAGTTGTTGGTGTGGGTTGCTGTCTGCTATACCCAACTATATACCCAGGCGTTATATATACTGTTATTAGGGCGTAGGTTTCACCCGATTAAAATTTGAGCGTTTTACTAGTTAGCTTCTATTATTCTATGTTTTATCTCAATTTAGACTTCTCAAAAGGCTAATAGATCTTTATTCATTAAGGTCGCCCGTAATTTAGGCGTCCAAAGCCGGTCATTAGCTGCTTGTTTAGCAGCAAAGATGAAGCTAACGAAAATCGATTGGTTGGGTGGCTAATTAACTACGAAGAGAATGAGACGAAAGATCTTTAGACAGAACCGACGACAAGGTTAATCGAGCCATGTCGAATTCACAATGGAACCAAATTCTTGCAGTTTAACTTTGTGATTGGTCACCAGTTTTCACCACCTTTATTAGCCGTCAATACCCAAAACATAACATTAAAAGTATAAAACCAATTCGCTCTGGGGTATCTCCATCTGTCCTCACCACCCACTAACAACCATGATATACTATATATACTATAGAAACGCTAATCAATATGAAATGAAGAGTGTGTCCAAGCGCGCGCGCGAGCAAAAACAACAACACGTAAAACACTGAAAGAGAAAAATTCATTTCAAAGCTCACATATATCTGGGTATTCAGTCCGGGTTCGTACATTTTAGGTTATTTTCAACCTACAACAAAATTGAATGCTTGAAAAATGACACATCTTCGGAAAAATGACGTTCATATATATAATGGCTTTCAAAAACACGCCCTTTCAGTGTTCACAGAGAGAGTTACAGACAAAGTATAAATCAATGGCATAGCGTAGATTGTAGACTGAAAAATAGTGTAGAGAAGAGAAGACTAAAACGAATATATTGTGAAATTCAAGGCGCCTTCTCAACACCGACAGTAATTTCAATATATGTTTCATTAAAATATGAACTAGTATCTGATAAACAGTTTTATCAGTAGCCAAAAGCATATTTAACGTTGTCGCTAAGCCGAATCAAATTCAAATGGGCATGAAGATACAGTTTAATAGCTCGCTTTCTGAAAATTCAATTCAACTATGAGTTATAAACGCCCATATTCAAATAAAAAATATTTGCTTGGAATTTATACTGAAGCAACAATAGACTGTTCTATTCGACTGACAATATTGCAAACACAGTGGGCTACGAAATATCGATAAGTAGCATAAGTAAGCATGTGGTGTGTTGTTCTCTCCCTTCTCCGGTTTTCCTCCTTCATCAAAAATCAACATGTGAGTTGACGGTGTTGTGTGTAAAGAATATAAGGAGCGTGGTGGAGTAAATGTAGGCCCCACAAGCTTTAGCTTTAGCATAGATAAACAAAAGACTATCATACAATCATATAATAATAGAGTGGACTTTGCCTTGCATTTTATTTTAATATATTACTTTTTCTATTCGGAATTAAAAATTTGACATTGTTCGAAAATAAGTTTGAAAATAAGCATGTAGACCGGCGGTATAGTGACAACACTATCGTGTTTTCTTCATTTTCCGGCAGCAGGTGTTTTGCCCAGTTGTATATCAGTTGATTAAATAAAGGTCGCTAATTAACACTCGCAGTTAATGATATTACAGCTAATTAAGCTCTTTATACTAACACGGCTGCCATTCAATACCAAAGTGTTGATTATTCAGCGAAGAAGAGAAGCAAAAAAAAATAGGGGAATAAAATCGACATTAAATATTTGACGTGTCTAAACTTTTGTAACATTGCATTGTCGGTGACTTATCTGTTTGCAATGCCCCCTCCTTCTCCTAGTTACAGTTGAACTGCATTTCTATGGAAGCCTATTGCATTTCTATGGAAGCCTATTGCATTTCTATGGAAGCCTATTGCATTTCTATGGAAGCCTATTGCATTTCTATGGAAGCCAAATTCAAAGCAAATCTTCGTAAATAAATACGATAATCTAGAGTTGGTGTATGTTGCAGTGCAAAAAGGTGGTTTTTCATGGCCATTTCAGTGCTCAAACCTCAGTCTGTATGTGTTATAGGATAGCAGAGTTAGTGTATAGGTAGACCTCTTCTTGGTACTGTATTTCGTAGTTAATAGAAATAATGATTTTATAACCCAGCAAACTATATTGTTTTATCTTTCCCCCCCAATTCAACCGTAACGTGCGCAGCCTATCAAAAGTATCAAAAGTTCAGCCTATAAAATGAAAGCGTGCAGTCATTCAACCATAGCATTTGAAGACAAAACAAAAGCCTATGCACGGTCAATGCCAATTATGGTGAGCGCGCTGTTGTTGTCCCAATCAATGTTGCACACGCTTGTAGCTGGTAACGTTAGCAACAGAAATGACTACTTTATTCTACATTCACTTATAAGTGTTTTTGGCAGCAGAATCGCCGCACATTTGAACCACGCACAGGGGTAGGGTAGAGTTACAGAAGCGACACACCACTGGTCATGATCCTCATCATAATACTCGATGGTGTCAGTGCTTTGTCGGTCGCTGCGTCCACCCAGCACGTACACGTGACCATCGATACGAGCCATGGCAGCGGTCGCCCGAGGGATCACCAGGTTACAAAGCAACTGCCACTCGTTGGTTTCGGGATCGTACACTTCACAGCTGTTTAGAGCAGTAGAGCTGGTGTCTTGGTATCCACCAACTACGATGATCTTGTTGGTAACCAGCACCTCTGCGCATGCGTACTTGCGATGATTCATCAAGGGAGAAGCTTTCTCCCATTTGTCGTTCTTAGCTGGCTGGAGTTTCTCAACTGTATCCAGGGAATCATTATCGTATGTACAACCTCCAATGACATATATTTCTCCATTGAGCGCGACCGAACACGACGCCTTACGGGAGAATGTGAGTGGTGGTAAGACGGCCACCAGATGACTAGACGGGTCGTAGCTATACACTGACGAGACACACTCGAACCCATCCTTACCACCCATGATAACGATCTTCCCGTCCAGGCAGACACCGGCTGACGCAATAGCTCTCTCAGGCAGGGATGCAACGGTAGACCATGTGTCTAACCGTGGATCATAACACTCGATATCTTGCGCTCTCTTCACCCCGCCGATCGCGTACAGACGACCCTGACACGCGACCACCACGTGCTCTTCGCGCTCCACGTGCATGCTCCGTAAAGACAGCCACGCGTTATCCGTGTTAGGGATCAAAGCTATGGTGTCTTTGAGAACTTTTCCTCTAGAAATCCCACCAACGGCAACGAGAGCTGGGCGATCCGGCCGTAAACAATTTCTTGGTTCCTTTTTGTTAACTTCTTGTAATCTCTGACGGACAAGTTCCTTACAAAAAGAGCTTTGTCTGATCAAGGGTTGTGTCTGTATGTTCTCTGTAATGTACTCGTCTGTCAGTGAGCATAAGCGCACGTGGCTGAACAGTTGGTCGATAAATTGCTGTCTGTTTTGAATATCATTGGTCACCCAGGAAATCATAACATCGTAAACGTGCTTTTCTTCATCTATGATAAGCTCGTCGTGTTGTATGATACGTTCAAGCAGCTGGCAGTCCAGTAATGAGAAATCCTCGCCGCCGCTCCGAACCAATGAGAAATGATGAAGAATAAAATGCTCACATTCTTTGGCAAGTATCGGACAGTGACACTGTACAGCGAGAGCATAAATCTCAAGACAGGTTTCGTATGACAGAGATTGCGCCAAAAAACGCGAGCATTGCTGCTTGAGTTCGCCAACCACGAGATAATCAGCCGCTACCAAAAGTTCTTTCACATTCGATTGACATAATCGAGTTTTACCGGTGTAGAGATAAGTCAATAGCTCATCGACGATTGATGGACTGACATCTACGTTAATCCTTTGGCTGTGTTTCTCTTTCATTGGCGTGGTGAAAATGGCGTTGAAGTAATCACTGCTCGCTGCTAAAACCCCTTTGTGTGCTGCAAAGTCGTGCCCATCAGCTGTGATCGTCACGTCACACAGCACATCGTTACATCGAAGGCTGTTCAATGTACCTAGTAACTTGTCACAATAGTTTCTCTGGACATCGCTGAGTTCAGTACTGCTACAAGAAGTCATTCTTCGAGCTCTCACACAGTCCGTCTACTCACTGAAAAAAATTATCATGTTGATATTGCTTCAGAACTGGTCTTGCGTGACTACCTGTTAGTGTTGTTCGAAATGTTCCCAGGTGTTGGACAGATTTGTTTTATTCCTTACCTCCTAAGCCTCTCTTCCAAGCCCCAGCCAGTCCCCTCTGCCGTCACATTTTTGTATAACAAAATAATATATTGTTTGTTTCCTCGTTCTACGAAAAGTTTCGCCGTCATAAACATGACGGGGTATTTTTTTAAGTTTCTGAGTCAATGCGCATGCCCGTCGCGTGACGCGTGGTTAAGTTGGACGTTAAAGCTGTGAGAATGAAAGTGAGTATGTAAATGTATCGTTATCACCAGAGTCTCGTCATCACTATGGAAAAGTTGATTCGCACGGCTAAATGACTATTATTTAACTATACAATATATTATTTGTAATAGATTTTATTTTGTAATAATTTGAATATTTTAGTTTTACTAGTTACTATAATAGGTATTCAGCCGTGCGAATCAACATTCTCACTGTGATGACAAGACTCTAACATAACGATGACATTTACATACTCACAATTCATTGCCACAATAAAGTGTGAGTGAAGTATCGCCTGAGGCTTGAGTTTGAATATCAGATACAATATCGACACGCATATTGTATCTTACTTCATAAGTAACTTCTACATGTAAAAAATTATGTTTTTCAGTTATTTTGACAATAAAACACATTTCGGACAAGAAAATCGCATCCAAAGTTTATGTAAATCCAGACAAATCTGTATCCGACATCCAGATCTCTTCACGGCCATGAATCATATTGTGAGTTTTAGAAGAGGAAATACAAAATATGTTTCGTCGCTACTTGCATATTTATAACTCTACAACTAGAACTTAATCATTGTTCACAATTTTCAGTTCCAATCAACACTGAGCAAAACGTTAATGAGTGAAAACGTCAGATTAAACGCAAGAAGTTGTCGGTTTCTTACTTTTCTGTGTAAAGAATACCAATCCATTCTAAACACAAACATGGCCTGTATAATTTGCAAATTCAAAAGTATTCAAAGTAAAAATCAATACTTTATCGCCAACAATCAGTAATGTTGAATATCAAGGTGAGTGTTTAGTTTACCTTGGTCGATGTCGCTGGTTATGTTAATATGACTTGCACGTATCGATGGCACACGGGTATGAATCGATATTAAGCCAATCAAAATCAAATGCGAGCGCTATCTAACACATCGGCTTCTGGTTTCACGGTAATTTTGTTTCGAGGATCGATATTGTATCGTATGTTCATATGCACGTGCATATGAACATTCCACCGGTCTATCTGTGTTACGTAATGCTGCAAGCTCTGAAGAGACTACATAGTTTCTAACGGGACGCAGTGTAGTTTGGAAGCTTTTTCGATGCGGCAAAATGTCGTTATCACTGATTTCAGTGTTAGTTTTCTATACAAGTAACTAGGTCTATTCACATTATACGACGCCTTCCTATTAGAAGTTGCTTAATGAAGTTATGCATTCACTTCAGTGGTATATATACAGTAAGTGTTGATAGTGAGGCATTATTTGATAGTCTCGCATCCAAACTCACTTCATTTACTGATGTTTTTTTCTTTATATGTCTTATAAGGGCGTGAGTTAACGTTCTTTATGTACGAATATTGTTCTATCGCAAACACTATTTGGTTTCAGATTAACAGTTATATTGATGCGAGAAATCAGGCGAGCAGCATCATAAACGATACACAGATCGAGTCTCTGTGTCTGTTTGTCTATTTGTTTGTTAACACCGATAATACACAATTCGTCATAAGTATCAATAATTATATTTGTCTCTACAGAGATTTCTATTGGTTGTGAGTATCACGTGGTCGTGAGTTTCACGTGATCATGCCTGAAGGTGCCTGAAGCACGAGGTTTTTGCACACATGTTTGCTGGTATAAGTACAATCGATCAGATATTGATCGAACTAAACACAATGTACTATAAATCTTGTACAGACTGATATATGACACTCTTCACACCATACGGTCTACCTATGTACTATAATAATGAGCGAGTGACCTAGGGGTATGCCCTAGACCTAATTTCAATAGTTATGGAAGACGCCATTGCTACCATTTGTAAGAGTGTACCAAAATAAGTAAACTTTTCATTTTCGGTCATTTTTTTTTTGATTCAGGTCATTTTCACACCTCACTGCTAATTAAGGCATAATATATGTCGATTTATTTTCGAGCTATAAGCTATGGGACGAGGGCAGTTGTACATTGTTGGCGATGAGTATAGGAATGACAGGCTGGTGTTATTTTTATGTACAAAGAAAGTAACAACCGTGAGAGAACTTTTGATCAAAGTAATTTCGTTGATATGTAAGTTACAAATATCAAGATCATTTATAATTATAATAAAAGTTATAATAACTTAGTTTAGCTGTAATAGTTATACAGTCAAACCTGTATTAAGCGGCCACCCTCGGGGAATGAGTAAGTGGCCGCTTAATACAGGTTGGCCGCTTAA
>JAUPMF010074515.1:0-12901 GCA_031471435.1 Stomphia didemon | reverse complement strand
GGTTGACTTATTTTCTGTGGAATTTTCTAAATTTACTAAATAGTACTAAATAGTGCTAATTAGTAGAAACTGTTGCGTGCTTTTAGTGTTTGCACTCTACAACAAATGTAAATTAAAAAGAATGAATCACTGTTTAAAATAAGTATCAAAAAGTGTCAAGATAACTTACTTTTTCTGCTAGAATTGCAGGATTGGATGTGAGTTGTTCATTTATTTCTAGTAGTTTTCCTTTCATACAGCTACATAGGCGGTAATTTAGGAGAAAAACAAATAGTTAAATCGTATACCAGTAGATATCTATGCAGATAACACGAACCCTTGTTGACTAACCTATGTAAAATATATTTTTTCCCATCTAAGCATGTGACTTCACACAGAACTGAGTCTGGCATCATCCACTGCGCTCCTTTCTTAGACTTTCCTACTGCTTTACTTTCAAGTCTGTTGACTTTAGAACTCACTTGGAAGTTAATATTGGATATACCAACTCTGTTCTTGATTGCTGGATGCTCAGGTGCAATGGTGATTACACAAATCCTATAACATAACAATGCAGTAACTATAGCCTGTGTAGTGGCTTCTGGGTAGGGAGACAGGGGGACAGGGAGGGATTGGGTTGAGAGCCTAATATACATACCACGCCCCTTCTCCTCTCAACATTCACCTTGCTATTAAATCCCTTTACATGCATGTAGGTATAAAAATGGTTGCCTCAATACCTCAGGAAAAAAATATAATTCCCCCAACATCCCCACCCCTACCCCGAAATACTACGTCCAGTCACTCCATCCCCTGCACTGAATGAATGCTGTCTGTATATTGTAACATGTTCTTACTAAAGAATCTAAACTTACTTATTGGAATGGAGCAGCACACACTGGTCTTCACCACTGTTACCATTTATATCTGCAGAACGGTGAAACATTTCTATCAATTCTCTACATAAATAAACTAAGAATGAAAAGATTTCTACAATACAGGTTTTGTAGACGCTAACCTGTCATATAACCACGTGTATAGTACCGATCAACAACAGAACGTCTTTCTCCATCCGCCATTTTAAAATAGTTTTTATTTATGGGTTACCTGTGCTATTTCAGGCTTGGTCACTTAGTCACAAAGAAAACCAAAATGGAGGCCAGATTACATGTTGGTAGAAGTCGTAGTTCAAATATCCTTGACAGACCGCTTAGTAAAGGAAGGAATGAGGTACTGATAACGGTATTTAATTGATTATTGCTTGTATTATTATCTGATGCAATTGTATATATATTTTTAGATAAATGTCAGCACTTTTGCGCTGCTTTTCTCCGAGATGGTTCAATACTGTCAGAACAGAGTGTTCACTGTTCCCGAGCTCCAAACAAAGTATGGTACATATATACACACATATACGCTTGTTAGCAGACCCTAACAAGCGAATAGCAGACCCTAACAAGCGAATAGCAGACCCTAACAAGCGAATGGCAGACCCTAACAAGCGAATAGCAGACCTTAACGAGCGAATAGCAGACCCTAACAAGCGAATAGCAGACCCTAACGAGCGAATAGCAGACCCTAACGAGCGAATAGCAGACCTTAACAAGCGAATAGCAGACCCTAACCACAGGAAGCCCAAGCTCTGTGGCTAGTGTTAGGGATTGTATATGGAACCTTTATTATTATTTTTCTCCGAAATTTCTGAATTAAAAGCAACGAAACTTACATAGCAGAAATATAGTCTTTTGCTATTTCTCCTCACTTGTTGGGGTCGCACATGGGGCAGGAAGAATAGAGACTCCGGGTACAAGGTTGCGATATGCATTGGAATTGTATACTCGGTTACCTGAGTAATAAAGCCATATTTTTAAGCGGCCATACACATAGTTATATACTGACTGATTTCTATTGTTGAATTGCTGCAGATTATCAGAGCTTGGCCAACAGGTGGGTGTTAGGATACTGGATGTGCTTATTGTGAGAGAGAAAGGACTAAAAAGAGAAGTTCGAGTATTGAATATCCTACTTTTCATCAAGTCTGTTCTGTGGAAAGTAAGTAAGGATGTGTGCAATGTACCCCACAAATAATGCACTTGATAATATTATATATATTTAAGTATCAATGTTATTCAATGTTTTTGTTATTATATTTAGTATCAAATTAGGACTAATCTGTAGTGTTTTCATAGTCTTTGTTTGGAAAAGAGGCAGACAAATTAGAACAAGCAAATGATGATGACAAAACTTGTATCCTTGTTAAGATTATTATCTCAATAGTCCTTACATTGAGCTGAGGGTTTTGGACCAACAACTCTTCTTGAATCCCTCTTATTCAATAGCAATGTTCTACATTAATTTTTGTAAACATTAGCCGTGATCAACCAGTATTATAACTAGTTTTTTGCAACATTGAAGCTATATTTTTTCAGCAAATCTGTCTCTGGTCGGCTTTTATCACATACCCCAAGTTCCAGAGGTTTACGTCTCTGACTATATCTAAAACCTGAATGTATTGTTTGGGCCTCTGGAATCCAGGGTGCACGTCAGAGTAAACGTGACTACATGTACATGTATTAACACACAGGGAACCTCATCTGCCCAGTTGAATTTCTCTTGACTATAATATCAGATTACATTATTGAAAAGGATCCACTTGTTAACAAGTTTATTTCTGTTCCTAAAGATAAAGGTAAAGTCAGAATAAGCTATGTAGGATATTATAGCATTACATTGACAGTATAGTACACTGGTTTCAGGAACTTTAAAAGGGTAAAATCAAAAGTAATCAAAGGGTTTTGAAAGATTTGTCTTTTCAGGACTGCTCAAGAAGTTTATGGGATACCACAAACTCCAATATTCATTATGTATAATATATGCTGTATATTTTGACACATTACCAAAACATTTACAGGAAGTTTAAATTGTGCATCATTCATTGCTGGGATTGTCGAGGCTGTTTTACATGGATGCAATTTTGTGAGTAAATAATTTTACATTACATGCATCTTCATGGAATAATATACCCAATGCTTGTATGTTATTCATTCTATAGCCTGCCAAAGTAACAGCACATTGGCACAAAGGAACAACTCTTATGATAAAATTTGAAGAATCTGTTATTACCAGAGAAAAATCCCTTGATGCTAGATAGGATGAACGATTTCTAAAGTCAAATAAAGTACTGGTATGCTGAAATTATAAGAGAAAACATAGTAATAGCATTCATAGGTCCCTGTAAGTATTCCCCATTGCTCACTCCACATAAAGATTAGATTTTGAATTATAAACTGATTCTTTTATTATGAAAATTAGAATTTGTTCAGACCTGTTATTTTACATTATCTTGCACTAAATATGACAATAATTTCAGTCAAAATGTAAAATTCTTGATATTTACATGTAAGCTAAATCTAGCTATATAAAAACAATATAAACCAAAGCCTCTGCTAATATTTTTGTCATCATGTTATCGTATTCCTTGTCTTATAATTGAACTGGAGCTAGAAAATGATGATTTAGTTTTCTTTTTAAGAGGGTCAGTAGCAAAACATTTCCATAATCTAAGTGTCTCATCAGATGCTGCAGATACAACGGTCTGACCATCAGGACTCATCGCCATGTGCAGCACCCTACACGAATGGCCACTCAGCTCAGTCACTTTGGTCATGCTTGGGTATTTCCAGACAATTAACTGGTTTTGTGCATAACCATGGCTGGAAATTAATTCTTTGTATTCCTTAGACCATAGAATGGAGCACACCTAGTTAAACAGAGAAAAATATGAGTTACAAAAATACAATGGCATAAAAACCCTCTAATATTCAAGATACAACAGAGCTCACTGGTTGTTTTTATACTTACTTGAGATTTGGTATCAACACTATTCAGAAGAGTACCAGTTGATGCATTCCAGAATTTAATGTTTCTATCATTTGTTCCTCCTCCACTTGCTAAAACATTACGCTGGAATGGACACCAATCTAAAGCCTGGAAAAATGAACATTTTCAAGTCAGACAACAAATACTCAAAGCAATTTATTGGAGTGAATTTGTATTTTCTCACCTTGACTGCTGCTTGGTGGTCAGACAGGGAGAACAAAGGTGTTTCATTCAGACTTCCAGAGTTGATACTGGCATCCCATATGTTGAGCACATTATCATTACCACCACTGGCCAGTAGTTTACCATCCGTAGACCACTTTAGTCCACAGACCTCTTGAGTATGCTTTTTTAATGTTCCAACATGATGATCTGCAGACCTTACATCATGGTGGTGAATTGCTCCACTCCGACAACCACTGCAACATAAAGAACATCAGCATTAAATGTATGTGGACTAATTTTATGTGTATAAGGCTGTTCATTGTTTGTGATTTACATGCAGTACTATAGTGTACTCACCTTGAAAGAATGAATGAGTTCCATGTAAGTGCACCCACTCTAGATGCATGGCCTGTCATATTACGGACCTTTTTTTGTTTTTCAACATCCCATAACTAAATAAGCAATATAACAAAAAAGAATTATGATGAGGAGTGAGCCATAAACACCTATGCTTGCACTGAAATGAATGCCCCTAGCCCTGTGACTAATTGGTACCAAGCTAACCGTACCTGGACTGCACCATCACTTGTACCAACACCCAGGAAATTCCCTTCTTTTATCCAAGACACTGAACTGATATAAACGTCTGGAGAATCCATCTGGCAGAGTTGAACGATATCACCCGAGACTGCATTCCACAGGTAAACAAATCCGCCAAGAGCTACGGCCAGGTGATTATTGCAACTCCAATCCAGTAAATTGAGATCTGATGAAACAAAATGGCAATGTTACTGGACGAAATAAAATAAACTATGAAAACATAACTATGTCTATGTCTGTACGTAGAATTAGAAGACAACAAGGAGCACAACTACTTACAATAGTCATCCAGCAAGTCAGGAGCGTCAAGGATTCTCTCAGGAACTTGTGAAATGTGACGAGCATTTTTCTTTTTAACAGTGGAAGTTGACTTGGATTGACTGTACAAGACACGAAGGTCGTTCATGTATCCTGCGTAGAGAGAACAAACACACATATTAACATTTGAATTGCGAAGTGTGAGCATAGTGTCGGTGATTTCAGAAATGCAAATATTATCAGGAACCGATCAAAGAAGTTATTTTTGAAGCATAAAATTTACACCTCAAAGAAGCAGCGTTGCTTTGGCATTGGACAGAACGAAACAAAACAAAGGTTTTTTCAGCTGACTATAAAATATGCCGCAAAACACGTGTCAACTAAAGTCAATCATTAAATCATTCACCTTCTCTTGGAGTAGGAGCTTTAGTCTTATAGGCAAGGATTCGTGCATTTGCTTCGCTGCCGTTCAAGTTTTCCGCCATGTTCTTTGTGTATTCTTTCTTCGAAGGACTTGCATTCTCTTGCTCATCATTCTCGGCCGTCACCATCTTGTAATAGTTCGTTTCGAAGTTCATGCTACTCCTACATGGAATAAATCGGTCTTCAGACGGCGTCTTGGGTGTTTTTGTGGCCCTTGGAGTCTTGGTATTCGGTGTTTTCGAAGGCGTTTTGCTGCTCGTGTTCAAACGCGAAGAACGAAGCGGTGTGTGAGATCGGTCCGAAGTCGCTTTTCCTTGCCATCTGGGAGCTGGACCTTTTCTCATCGGTGCATTAATCTGTAATATAGCATCTACCTCTGAGTCGAAGTTGAATCGAGACATATTTGAATGAAAATATCTCTGTTTTTATAATGAAATTCAGCTGAGTTCAACGTTTTTCATCCAGCAGTTCGAAAGACGCGCTGCAACAGCTGGGAGTGTTCCAACAACGATTCTGATTGGCTAAGAATATTACACGAGCTCTGATTGGCTCGAGCTACACTACGGACAAATATTGAGAGATACGGTACCATAGCAACAATACATAGATTTATAGTAAATATTTTAACGGCAAATAAAGAATTAAAAAAAAAATTATGCTAGTAACGAGTAGAAAAACAAAGGAAACAAGAAGCTAGTTATAAAGCTAGTTCTTCTATATGATTTTTTTAAACTAACCAATAAATGCACGGCAGCTGAGCTTTTTCGGGCTCCCTGTGGTAACCCTTTATCTGTGCGGGGATTTCTTGATTCAGTGCTAGGTTATTTGCTCCGGGACAAAGAAAAAACTATGAACTTCCAAAAATCACCAACAACATTACTCTTTTGCTTTATGCTTGTAGTGTTTTATCTCGAGTCAGTTTCTTGCTCGGATTTCTACAGCTACACAGCCAAAGATATCAGTGGAAAAGAGACTAGCATGAGCCAATACCGAGGCAAGGTAACTAACATTGTAACATAAACTCGTTGGTAGTTACTTTTTCTGGTGATGGGAAACATTAAATCATTAAGAGATCAATACATTATTACAGTGGGGTCAGTATATAGCAATCGTGTATCTACCGTTGAATGTTTGATTCGCAAAAGTACAGTGAAATGTACATTTCAGTGACGCGTCATTTAGAAGACAGTTGTACAAAGCACGCAGACATTATTGACAAGGTCAAACCCCGCTTGAGATCTCTTCCTTTGTTGCACAAATAAGGTCATATTCAGACAGAGATATTTGTGGTCTGCCTTCCACGTGATTCCCTGGCGAACCTCTCTCGATCTTCACTCACAAATTTTGTTAGTTTTAATGGGAGAGAAATCTAGCAGTGATTCAAGTAGAGATTAAAGATATGTACTTGAGTTCATGTGGTGTTAGTGGAGGAATAGACCGTAACTGTCGCATTGTAATTGGATGATCTTTATTCCTGAATAGGGCTAATGACAGGATCTTTAGAGCTAAAGATAATTTAATCCAGATATGATACTTATGTTACCAAAGTGCAAACAAAGTCCTTTTGTCTGAAAAAAGCAATTCAGTGAAATTGAGGACAAAGTTCAACTCCCTCCAATACACATTCCCTCCTCAAATATATACACACACACACACACCTTCTCCCCCACATCCAATATACATGTATACACATCCTTTTTCCCCAATTGATACACCCTACACACACACATCACATCTATCATCTCAAAAGCAAAATCCCAGACATTTATACATACTTATTTGATTGTCCAATGACTCTCTCCAGGTTGTCCTTCTTGTGAATGTAGCAAGTGATTGTGGCTACACTGATCAACACTACAAGCAGCTTGTACAACTCCAGAGCCAGTTTCCTCAGAAACATTTTACTATCCTTGCCTTTCCCTGCAATCAGTTTGGTCAACAGGAACAAAAAAGAAACAGTGCTATTCATCGCTTTGCCAAGAAAACCTACAATGTTAATTTCCCAATGTTTGCAAAGATCAAAGTTACTGGAGATGAAGCACATCCTATATATAAGTTTCTTCAACGAGTATCAGGGACCGGCCCAACATGGAATTTTAACAAGTTCTTGATTGACCAGGAAGGGAACCTTAAAAAGTATTGGGACCACCAGATACCACCTGTTGATTGCTATAACAAAATTGAGACAACTATTAAACTAATGCAGGGTTTCGATAAAGACTTTGAGACCTTTAGAATTAATGGTGAACTGTAAACCTTACCTTAAAATAAGAACAGGCTAGCATATTTGAAGGTTCACAACTATGAATAAAGGGTAGCCAGGGGTAACAGTTGAGTTAGTGTGTTGTGATTGTCCAAGTTGTTGTAGTCTTGAGAAAGATAGGTGGTGGTGATGGTGAGTGATGTTTCGACAAGCTGAGCACAAGTCATCTGGACTCACTCTGAAGATGACTTCTGCTCAACTTGTCAAAATGTCAATCACCACTATCAACAGTCTTTCTCAAGACTACAACAACCTGGACAATCACACCACTAACTCAATACAAGATAGTTTAGTTTTACAGTTCACTGTAGACATTGTAGTAAAATCAAGCCAATTCTGTAGATCTCAACATATTTGTAACAATGAATTTTAATATTTTTATGAATTAAATGTATAAAAAAGAGATCAGTTGGGGGACTTTTTTCATCTTTTAAAGATCACCGCACATTGTTCATTTATTCATTATATTATTATGCTTTGCTTATGTTCTCTATATACTACAACAACCTCGACGATCACCCCACTAACTCAGTTCTCTCTACTCTCTACAATATTACTTATAATAGTTATACTATAACATTACAACATTGTCAAAGATACGACAGGTATCAGCTTCCTGAGTATGGATCCCCACACTGGAGGCATCTAGTTATACTTGTACCTAAGTTTACCCTCACAATGTACATGTACATCAAATATTCAGCTAATTTACATAATTTGTACATGTATAATAGAGGCAGCCCATGAGAGAATGGCATGTACTGGAATGGTATTATTCTAGCCATATATTTTAATTCAGCTACTGGTATGATTTTGTATAAGCTCCACCATTGGCAATAGCATCAGCACGGTCAGTGATCTATCAAAATACACAGGCAGACAGATTAA
The DNA here is from genome assembly GCA_031471435.1 of Stomphia didemon. Taxonomy (NCBI): domain Eukaryota; kingdom Metazoa; phylum Cnidaria; class Anthozoa; order Actiniaria; family Actinostolidae; genus Stomphia; species Stomphia didemon. Next base: position 4,446 of record JAUPMF010074515.1, on the reverse strand, counting down.
TTACTGTTTTGCAACAACATTCAATTTCTTGCTATATGATTGGCTCATAGCCATGATCACTAAGAGGATAGACAATGAAAATGCCGTCAATTTCAACAAAATTCAAAGCCGTGTCTGCCTAAAAATCCTTAGTTGTTGTAAAAAACAAATTGATTACATTTTTCCATGATGTGTACTCCTATTGATCATAGAAATGACGCCTGAAAATGTCCAAAACTTTGCAGTGGAATGACTCGTTGTACTCATCGTTCCACTTGAGTTTTGAACATTTTTGACGTCATTTCTATGATCAATAAGAGTACACACAATTGTTGAACATCATGACTGACTGAATAGCTGGAAGATGAATATAGGAACATAGACAGACTGATAAACCAACAAAGAAACACAGGTAGACGTACCTCTGTAAATAATACATCATCAAAGAGAGTATTAATCAGGAACCTCCTAATAACTAGTCGGAATTGGTAGACACTCATCAAGTCTACCACCTCACAGAACATACACAGGTCTTGGAAGATGCGAGGGAAACGAGTTTTAAGCCTGTAAAGAAAAAATAAAATATATTAATCACGCATGTAGTGATAAGGATATTGTACTACTGATGATATGCTATGCATAACAATGTATGCAATAGTGATGACAACAAAGGTAACATGGTGTACACTGTTTGTTGATACAGTAGCTGAATAATGATGATCATTGCCGAGCATGGTGACTTACTGTAAAAGTCCTTCCTGGTGTGATTTCGACCCTACAGCACTGCTCAACTTTACAACAAGCCGTAAAACTTCCTTACGTATTTGAGCACGGCCACCTGGTGAAGACCCATCAAGATCTTTACGTCCCGTCCCATCCACATTCTCACGGATTGAATTGCCTGAACTACTTGGATAACTTGGTGATATACTTTCACTGGAAGCTTCTCCAGTCTCGTTTTGGTAGGAATTTTTGTCAGAATCTATAGCAGAATCAATTGATTTTCTTCTCTCACTCATGGACTTGCTGCGCTTGGAGTACATACAGCCAATACAACGCAATGGTTCATGCTCGTCTGAAATCCCATCTGACTCTTCAGAGTTGCCCACAACACCAACAGTCCTGGGATCAGAGACAAAATGGTCTGGCCAGGAACCTTCATAGCTGTATGGCTCAACCTTCATGAAAAGATGGGAAATAGGATAAGATGGTAGGAGGGTCAGTGGTAAGTAGAGAAAATAGTTAGGCAGCATATGAAATACAAATTCCACATATTAATAGTTGCTTTGGAATTAACCAATCCTTAACTAGATAATGACACTGGCTCAATATCAGGTAAAAACGTACCTGGAAAAATGAACTAAGATTGAGGGGGAGACACAGACCCAAGAACTCTGTGCCAATAGAGGAGCCTGGTATAGAGCTAGAGAACTGTCTGAACTCATAGCTGCTACTAGAGCTGCTGAGAGAGTCCCTTGTGTTCATAGCAGAGACGTCAGTTGCAGCAGGGCTGAAATTCAGGGAGAAATGATTAAATATATACATATACATGTATAATATATAACCAATATTAGGGGGATGAAAAAGAACCACTGAGGACGCTAAATAAAAACCCTGGCAGTGACCACCCTCAGTGTCATCACCTCATTACTAACCACCACTCATTGTAAACTGCGAGGCTGCAGAATTGCACCTTAAATAGCAGTCCGTTCTATCCCACATTATCAAGCGCCACTAAAGGTATATATATAGAAAGGGCGCTACATAAAATTCATTATTATTAATGTACGCATAGATCTAGCAGGAGAGGAAACGCCCCTACCTTGGTGTGAACAGTGGTCGATTAGTGTTAACAAGTGTTTCCTTGCTCAAGCTCTGCTGTCTTCGTAAAGCGCTGAGTGCCACGTACCCCGAAGCATTGCGCATGGTTGTGTAGGTCCCTAAATCAGAATTAGAGCGCGCATTCTTGTTCGAGTCACCAGATACAGTCACGTGATCGGTGTTCCCTAATAAGGTGTTTTTGTTGATGACCTTCTTACGCTGGAACACATCAGACCCGTAACTAATGGAACGGCCAAACGATCTCTGTGTGATGTCCCCACTCTTCAGCCCCAGGCGCCGCGCTAGCTCCGCTTTCTCGCACGAACTCGTTCGGCTCCGCGTCTTGAAAGAACCGCTCTCGATCTCCGGCTCACTGAGCTGCGAGCCCGACACCAACAGACGATCCCTACGCAGGTCACTGACTTGAGAGCTGTCGAAGCTCATGGAGCGGTCTTTCTCGATGCCGGTACGAAACACGATAGTCTTGTCACTGAGTATCTTGACTTCAGCCAAGCTACTGGTGCTCGTACACCCGCTTAGAACGTCTAAGTTATCGTCCGCATTAGACGATCGTGGTGACGAGACCGTTTCGTTAGGAGCGCGTTTTGATTTAGTGATCTTACTAAACTCGGTGCTGCCGTGGAAGCTCGAGCTCCTGTTCTCTGCGATGAGCGCCAGGGTTGGAGACTTTGTTCGGTGTTTTTCTGTCATACTTATGCTCCTCTGTCTGGTGAGAAGGGCTCGTTTTGGGTCGTAATAGGGCTTCAGTTTCCCGTCGTCTTCATGATGAACCTGGTCGTTGCTACGAGCAGTTAGTCGCCGCGGTGGCGGGTTGATACGATGAGGGTCATCGATGATAGACGGATTGACGTCTGTAGCTACGCGATAGCTTGGCGGTTCATCCAGGACACTTGGACTGCCATAACTAGCGTCGATGGAGGACGATTCCTGGTAGTCTAGGCTACTTTCACTGATGCTGCTCACATTGCTGTCTGTGCGCACGTGTGCTGGTACTACCAGTTCTGGGGTACTGTCGTCCCTGCCTCGGGGGTCGTTGCTAGCATACATACCGGGTACTTCCTTGTTTTCTAGGTCAATAATGTCTTCACTGGTATTGCTCTAAAAACAGAAACGCGATAATAAATATACCAACCCAAATGGAGCAGCACTGGAACATTTTTACCATATTGTGTAAATCAACTTTACAATCAATTTACAAAGTTATGTAAGATTTACATAATCTGTAAATGTGCCTCGGTCCTGTAAAATCCTGTTTACAAACTGGTGAAATTTCCCAGTGCAGTTGCCGCGGTAACAGCTGTAAACACTTACTGCAGAATGGACGTGCTTCATGACCAGTCCCGAGTCTGCGCGCACCCTTGCATCATCTTTAATATCTGAGCTCGATCTCGTGTGGTCCACGTTAGAGTAAGTCCTTCGCTTGGACTCCAGGTCTTTAGCATCGTTCAGCGCACTAGTACTGCAGCTAAAGTTGCCCTCGCTCAGGTTTCGTCGGTGTTGAGGTTTGGTTTCCTTTCCTTTCCCAAGACCAGCGTCTTGGTACAACTTGGCCATGATCCCTCCCATCACAAAACCTTCTTGGTCCAGCAATGACTTCTGGGAGGTTTTCTCGTTGCCTAGATACACACCGCTGGCGTCATCGTAAAGTCCAGTTTCTCGTGTTGCGATCTTTCTGCGCCGTTCTGCTTCCTCGTACCAGCGCGCGAGGATCCCGCCGCCCTCGGGACGGTCCTCGCGGGCAGCCTTTTTGGTTGTCGTCTTCTCTTCACCGATGTATATCCCACTCAGTTCGTCGTACGATGAATCAGTTGCCTTTTTCGGTTCCTCCCCGAGGTAAATTCCATTGTCAGTGCCCTCTGAGATTTTGCCTAGATTGAAGGCAGAGTAGGTGGGAGATGGAGCAGGGCTGGCTAGCATCAAAGCTGGGATGATTTGGTCTTTGGACTCCACTACCGGCCACTCTTCGTTGCCAATATGGCGAATACTGACCCATTCTAAGTTACTCAAGATTTCTGCACCTTGGCGAGTCTTGGCAATCAGACCCAGCACATAAAAACATGTCCTAAACAAAACGCAACGTTGAAATATCATCATCATCATCATCATCATCATCACGAGCAATGTTTACAAAAAACACAATATTTCCGCTTTCTGATTGGCTCTTAGCCATGATCACTAAGAAGACGTCAGGTCGTCACGCCAAAGCCAACGAGCTTCAATTTTGACAAAATCCATGTCCGTAGTTGTTGTAAAAAACAAATCGATCACATTTTGTCATTTGTGTGTACTCTTATTGATCATAAAAATGACGCAAAAAATGTCCAAAATTTTGCAGTGAAACAAGTCGCAGCGCTCGTTGTTCCATTTGAGTTCTGAACATTTTCGACGTCATTTCTATGATTAATAAGAGTACACATAATGGAAAAATGTGATCAATTTGTCAATTTACCATCCCTTCATGGTGACGAAAGCTTAGACTATTAAATCGCTTTAACTCACAGTGGTCGACCTCACTTACTTACCCATCCTCTCATCTCAGTTCAACAACAATAATAATAATCTTTTGTTTACCCAGGCTGATTAATTTAAAGCTATCAAGCTTATGGGGGCCTGCATTATAACTCC
>JAUPMF010074482.1:0-12933 GCA_031471435.1 Stomphia didemon | reverse complement strand
AAATACCATGAACTTTTAAACTATAACATTCACAATGTTTTCAGATTATTGGTGGATAAAAATGATTTGTTTTTTCTTCTTTATCTTCTCTTCTTCACCTCTTCTATGCCTGGTACTCATAGCCATTCTGTGATGGCAGCCACAAAGGTACAGGTCTGAGTCCAGTCAGGTTCAGACAAGAGGAAGACATGGCAGAAGCCTTTCTCTGCTGCTGCAAGCAAACGTCAACACCTCCTTTCTGTGATGGCACTCATGCAACTGAGAATGTACAAAATGCAGAGATAGGAAAACCTCTGATGATTTAGATACAGTCAAGACACACGTGTTGCTGCTTTTGGCTTCGTCGTTCATTATTCTCGCAATTCCGATGATCTGTAGCTTCATTCAAAGAAAGATGACAACTAATGTAGTTGATATTGACGGTGGAATGAACAAACTACATCACTCAATGTAACCAGCTATAGGCACAAATATTATCAATAAAGGAATTTGAACTTGATATGTGAGTCTCTTTGCCTGCTATGCATCGATCTCCGAAGCACTGTTGAAGATCTGTAGTCTGACTCACCTTGAAATCACCTGGGTTTTGGAAAGTGGGTAAAAGGATGTCAACGACTTTTCTATAATTAGTGTCAACTTTGTCCTTCTGAAAAATCAACACTTCTCCACTCTAGAAAAAACAAATTGCAAAACGTTGATTCACATGTGTGCACGGCGCGATTCTTGGTTTGTGTTATCTATTTATTTTCACGATTTCACTGATAACCTCTAAACAAAACCAATTATTTACAATCCCGATAAAATTTAGCTTGATGATCAAGGGCGATACCCTATCAATGTCGAGTTACCACTGACCCTTCTCTATGTCACCAGACAGGGTCCGTTAGATATGAATTCAAGTGTTGATGTGAAAATATCAACACAGCCAGGGCCGCTTGGTTTGGTTTTGCGGCATTTTGCAGAACCGTCTCTACATATTGACCTGTAAATTGACAATGAATGTTCTGCATTGTGTAATGTGATGTGAAGTATTTAGCCTTCGCAGAAGCTATTTTCGCTGTGGATAAGGCCACGAGGTCAAACATTGAAATTCGGATCGAAAACTTCCAAGAGTGATCTTCTCGGTCTTGGCGCGTGTTCCATGTAGAAATGTGACCCAAATGCATCTAAATACAGTGTAATTACATGTAGGTCTTGTGGCACAGCACGCCCTTACCCACGCTCACTTACTACTTCTTTCGAATCTCACTTGACTCTGAATGTAACTACCGCTCAGTTTGTCTAACCGTCAGTCACCACCAACAACAGTCTTTTTCACCCGGGCGGTCACACACTGTTTATTACTCCTGGGTAAAAAAAACATCTTCTCTATCACTGCTGCTCACTCCAGCGATCATGGTTTGCATGCGTTATGTAGCTCGCTTTTTCTGGAACTGGTAACGTAACCATTTGAGCTAACTATTTGTAAAAATATATGTTTTTATGTATTGAAAAAAAAACTAGAAAAGAAATAAAATTTAGTTGGTTAAAGAATGTGATCATAACTTTCTTAGAATAACATTCGATGAATACACTCTTTATAATGTTCTATAGTTTTCAAATCTTTTTTCTAAATCCTTTTTCAAATAAATCCATTTGTTGCGTTTGTATGCGAATCAGAGAAAAGCAAGTGCGTTGTTTCATCGTGCGTGGTTTCATGACTTTAGATTAGACGAGAACTGACTCGCAAGACTGATATGCAGTTCCCAATCTGAAGCAGAGCACTCCAGATATGAAGTAGCCAATAAGTTTGCAAATGACGCCGAACTGTTTATCTTCGGAGATTACTCATTTCTGTAATTTCCCCAAATTAACTGTTTATTGTTATTGTTTGTGATTTCAGCCCGGTATTTTAGATATGAGTTCTACACTCAGTCTTATCTCAGCGCGCGTGTCATGCACATAGCTCAGAAACCTGACCAAATTGATGCGACTACAATCTCTAAAGTACTTGAGATATAAAGTAGATTTTCCTTGTGTAAATAACGGATTGTCATTCGTATAAACTGCTCAGTACCTTTTGAACCCTGATGGAAATCCTGTCTCTTGATTTCGCAGCCCCAGTCGGGCGTGGTCCAGTCAGTGACACACGCCACGTGGTGTGCTATGATACTCGCTGGTTTTGATGCAAACAAGAAACTCGTGTCAAGCTATGGATTACAGTCACCCAGAGACACATCTCAAACTTTCCCCTTATCGATTGAGCTAATCAAAGGACGCTATCACTGTGCCGACTTATCAGTCTAGTAATCAGAGGGCACGCGTGACCTACTAAGTATAGGTGACTTACTTCAAAGTGCCTCTTCTCGTCATCTGGTAAACTCATAAGACACTTGCGAGTCATACTTGATGAACCACGCTCGTGGTATTTAATTGTTCATTTTGATAGTAAGTTCTGTTTACAATGCGTGTGCGATCAAGGCGTGTCTTTACAGGGCATTGATGTATTTTGGAACAATCCATGATTCTGTTAATTTGTCGTGTTCTTTGTGAACTTTCGTGTTTATTTTTCTATCCTTTACAGTATATCATGTTTTTCTAAATGTTACCTTTGCGGTGTTTGAGTATATTCTTATAATCTTTAGTGGACGTTTTACATCTAGAACTGTCCATATTCTCCTTGCTATATATATATGAGCTCGCTTAATCCTGCAATGTGCAATACTTTTCTACAGTCACGTAATTCATTTGTCCTCCGGGCACTGCGTTCAGTCTAGTGAATCCAGCTCGGCTGTTTTGCACTTTTTTACCTTTCGTCATTCTCTAAGGCATATATCATATTGGCAAAATCTTATTTAAATTCGTACTTTAACTTGCAATGTGTCAAAGTATACTTTGTAAAACTCAGTCACTGAATTCTAATGTCTACAAGTGCAAACGAGCCTTTCACATGCAAGCGGTTTCTCAACCAAGTTAGTCCAATATCATGGTCTGGTTCAACTCACTGAAAGGATTTTGACTGGCAATACATCTTGTGTTTGCCATTGATTTTATAAATATCTGATGGTTGGAATCGTAGGTTTTTCTGCAGCATCTCTAAACAGTTCGGCGCTTTGTTGCGGCGGAGGCATTTCTGCAACAGAAGGCTGTTCTGCAGCAGAAGGCTCGTTTGACTGGTGTAACTTTCACGGATTCATCGGTACTTTAAGCCGTCAATACTTCAATTGTATTCACAGAATACGATGTTATAATTTTCAACTCGCTCTATATTCCTAGCTCTTAACCAACCCATTTACACACGAAGCTATAGTAGTTACTCAATTGCGCAACTATTATCAGTCTCTCCTTTAAAAAAAAATTACAAATTCTAACGGCGTCCTTGTACTTGCACCGACCTCATCTTGCTGAGCTCGTCAAAATCCATTGTCCCACAACAAATCATCTACGCTGAAGTCTGTCAAGAGAGAGAATAACTGGCATAAGTGTCTCTCCAATCACTACTACAGAAAAGCATCTTGCATGCGAAAATGTATACAAGATTTGTAGTCTTTTTTACAGTTTTTGATACTGTCTATCCTAACTTTTTATTCGAAATGGAATGTACAAAATGGACATTTGCCAGATCTGACTATTCAGCTAAATTTGTTATCACTCACCAGCAATTTCACCAAAGGGATCAAGTCCATTCGTCAAGTCGGAGAAGTCGAAATCCGATGTAAAACTCTCAAAATCCAGGTCATCGAAGCTTGAATCACTACTCAAAGGGGAGAGAGGCTTCTCTGTAGTTTCTAGTATATCTGTGAGGTGACCAATGTATTCCGCTGCAAGTCTCACTGTGTCAGTTTTTGATGGCTTTTTCTCGTCCGGGAAGAGCGGTATGAGGTCCCGCAGCATCTCGATGTTAGTATTGAGTATTTGCACTCTATTTCGCTCCCTTGTGTTAGCTAACCTTCTCTGCCTGCTCACACCGGTCAATCGGGGGCCTCTTCGCTTGGTTTTCTTCTTGGTCTTGGTTTGAGGAGGAGACTTTGCGTTGCAGTTCATCATCGCGTCCATCTCGAGTCGAAGCTTCTTTAAACTGACCACCTTGTATCGACCGCTGAGTGAAAAAAACTCTGATGGTCACGAGAGGTTAAACACTGGCACAAGCGCGCCACACTTGAACCACCAAGATATGCAACGGTGATGACAATGGGAGGATCCGATTTCCGTCTCTCTCCAGCGTCAATGGACATTTAAATCAAAGCCAGACTCAATCAGATATCTCTGCCTCAAGGCCTGCAGCAGTCGAGAAATAGCTTCTGTCTTATTCAGCGAAGACAAATTGTGATATCCCAGCGAGCTTGTCGTTGCAGGCGAAGAGAGAATCGAAGCGAAACTGGTTTAACGAAAAAGAGTACATCGCTGACTTTGGCTAATGACTATTGACACTTCTATTTTAAAAACTAAATTCGTTAGAAATCTAATTGATGACTTCTTAACCTTTTTAATTTGTTTATAAAGCATACAGTTTATTTGTAATGGCGGCATGGATTACCACCATCATCACGGTATATTGATCATTGATTTAGCGATTTTATGGAAGACTGATGCTTTCTGAGAAGTCAGTCGTCCTGCTTGTGAAACACTTGCTGGTTTGCCGCTGCTAAACAGAGCTATTACAATAATGATGTTTTGTCGTTCTTTGCGTGTCTTTTGCTTTGCTGTTTGCCGATTGCAATCATGAACTTCTACAATTGGTCTGCGCTTTGTCTTATTATCCATTGTCCCATCACAAGGCTGACACTTGTAATGAAGTAATTCCATCTGCATCTAGTTGACGAACGCAGCAAAAGGACCATCGAGTCCACTCTTATTGCAAACCGGATTGAAGCATTTACTCAAGAGTTATTATTATTACTACTAAGAGAGGCTTTTATTTACTTATATCTATATTTAATCCAGACAATCGGCGCAGGTCTTCAAATGCTTAAAGATCGGCTTAACCATGCACATTACTTTAAATGCTTCCGAGGAGAAACTGTCATGGACCGAAGAGAGAAGCAAGGTTATTGCAAATAACCCAAATGGTTTCTCCGTTGACTGGTGGTCTATCCCGCTTCATTTGTAGAATATTTTGCAATGTTCGATGACAAAAAGTCAATCAGTGTCAAAGCTTGTTTGGATGCTGTGCAATACTTAACGGTATCAGAATGAATGAAACATTGTAACGGTAAATTGACAGCATTTCGATATCGACATGTTCTAATGAATACAGCTTGTAGACGTCTCCGGCACTCAGCAGTGTTTGATAGGGCGTGGCTGAATTTAGAAATCCTCCACCGCTGTTCAATGATATGTTTTCTGCACCCTTTCACATGTTCCTGACACCGCCATTGTTGATGATGAAAAATTGGCTAAAACGCTGCCAGGGGTTTCTATTAGACTCGCTGCAACATCTCGATCTGACCGCGATGAGTCATTTTAATCTTGTGGTTATGCCAAAGCTGCATTCAATGAACACGACATTTCCTATCTTTTCCGATTCAGAAGAAATGCGCACACAATCTAATGCACTAAATATATTCTTCTGATTCGCGAGAAACAGTTTGAGAGTTTACTGCACAACTAAGAGCAGTCTCTTTATAAAAGTGTTGTTGTCTCGCCTTAGACAAGCACCTCATCAAGATTACACTTCACCTTTAACCGTCGTTCTTATAGCTTAATTAAAATCTACGGCCTTATCAAAAGCGCAGCATCGAAACCTGGCTTCTGTAGATGCTTTAGGCGATTCTCTAATCAACGTACTGATGATAATTCTGGGTGTAGTCCGAGGCATCCACGTGTAACTGATGAGCATTTAGTCTTAGGATTCAACGAGATAAACACAATATTCTGGTACCATACGAAGACGGCGTATCATTGTACAGATTCCATGGTGATAAGTACAAATTTCTTATCCCACTACAAACATAACTTGACCACCAATAACGTATTTAGAGTGGATAGTTTTGATTGTATTAGCAATTATTTTGTTTAATTAAGTTGTAAAAGAGTAACTCTAGCCTTAGCAAGGTTAGATAATTGGGTTCATCAGCAAACGCGTGCCCAAGCCGTCAAGCTCGACAGATATGTCGGAGGTCTATCTATCCGTCACTTGTGCAATCCGATAGTTTATACATTGACTCAACGAGACTACTACAGTCAAAAGTCGACTCTTTCAAATTGAATGGAAAGCACGATTCGATATGTTCAATCATTGACGAGATTTTCTATCCTATCGAACTTCCAACTAAAGTATTACCCTTTTCTTCAGTTAAAAATACCGATTCATCCAAGTGAGGTGATTAGAATCGTCTTCCATTTTGAACTATTTCTCCTGTATTTTCTCTCTATTTGTTATGTGCGTGCACTCCACAATTCTTATGGTCATCAGTGGTCATCAGACTGATTGATGTATTGTGCTTTTTCGATGAACCGTGAAGGAAACACAGAAATAGTCAGTGATTTAATTAATGCTACCGGTCTCCGTCTACCATGGCCTCGGCAACTAGACCACCCTTGCAATTCCACCGCATGTTAATCCATTGCGTTCTCCGCGCAGATTGCTGCAAGTTGCTGCAGATTTATTAGCGGAAGTAGTATCTTGGTCTGATTCGGTTTAATCTACGCTTAGCCACATATCTGGTAGCCTCGCAAAGATCGAGTCGCCTGGCTTTGATGTTGGTGACGCATGGAACGTGCCTATGTTTATAAAACGTTTTGGCTGTTGAAAGTATCAGTTTGACTTAATGCCAGAATCTTTTGATTTGGCGGAGAAACTTTATAATCTTGATTGCACTGATAGCTCACGGTTTTCCCCCGACGCTTGCACTGTGTGTAAAAAACATTATCGATATATATGTCAAATTCCGTGCAAATAGGTTAATTGTAATGGCATTCAAATTATTCACGAAAGCAGCCATGTTCCCCACCTGTTTACTGTTAGGACTGGTGATTTCTGTTTCTCCAAGTATCCAAAAGAACAGTTTTCTGGTTAAATTGACTTGCTACAATCGAATCATGAGGGATAACTGGTGAATCAATTCTGAGTTGTAGTGACTGGTGAATCACTAACTGAAGGAACTTTTGATGGTCAATAACCCGTACAAAATATGATAACTTGATGACATGACTTCACTCTTTCGAACCCTTAAAATTATCCACTTGTGAAACCATTAGTGATTTTCTAGACCGTTAGAAATGAATAGGTATACATAGTATATATATCATTTACGCATGGTAACGCTCAACTAACAGCTTTTGCTGGACAATATATTGTCAGGTTTTGACATCATACTCAAAGTCCTAGATATAGCGTGCTCAACTTTTCAACTGGAAAAAACATGCAATCCTTCGAGGTATTTTCAACAAAGTGAAGCTGTCACTGTATCACAGCTGTCAGGACTATTGTACCGTGCAGAAATACTTCAATTAATCCAGTTTACAACTGTTGCAAGTAATAAAAATCAATGCCAAACGTGTATGATGTGCTGGATGTTTACCAACCGCAGAACATTGGGCAGCAGGTTCAGTGTTTCCATCGTCCGTTCCACCAGACATGTACAACAGACGGGGGTTGTTTCGTGTGCTAATTATAGAATCACTGCACCTGTGGCTGCCAGTCGAAACCCTTCACACACTGCTGAACATTCTTCTTTTGATCATCTTCACAGCAAATCATACTCACTGGAATTCCAATGTAGTACGAGGCAAAATACTACTAGATGTCATAACTTTGTACAAACGCCATTTCAGAGCACGATTGTATTCCGGTATAAACATAACCAATCAAACCATTTAAGCATTTTTGTGGTATTTTTTATTATTTAAAGATAATCTCAGTCATGCTTTTTTGACGGAAATTCTTGTCTGTAGTCAGTAAATTAAGATTAAGATTTCACTGATGGTTTAATGTTGATGTAATTGTGTACCCATCCTTTCAATTAGCAGAACCACTGATATTTTACGAACTGACTAATTCATCGTCATTTATTTCCACATCAGGAAACACTTATTTATACAACAAATTAATGGGAAACTGATATATGAACACAAATTACAAAATGAATGAAGAATTTGCAAATAAATAATGATTAGATTTCAAACTAACTTGCAGCCATTCGACACTTTTCTGGGGCGGAATTCTAAACAAGCGCGTCTCTACTGAATGCAGGGGTCACTTGTGGTTCTCCCAAATATTTTAAATAAACATGTCAACGACTTTGCAGCCTGGCTGTTGGCGAGTGTCGACAAGTATTTCGATAAATAAAGTCTATTTCTTTTTCAAATTGTACTAAAAACTAAGCATTGTTAGTTAGCTTGTAATAAAATATGGAATGTATGAACGATAATGGGCACATTAATTGTAACATTTTGAAAAGGAAACAATACATACACTACATTTGAAATGTTATTTATAACTTAGAAATTTGTCTTTCAGTCCAATAATTTTGATGGACACAAATTTACCTTTATTATACTTGCAGTATAGGGATTTTTGTACGTTCTATATCTCTTGGTTCAAATACGTCTGAACTATACGACACAGCGCGCCATCTAAGCTAAGTGGACCAAATGTCAACTGTAGAGAAGGCTGTATTCCTATTCTAGGAGTACCAATATTTAATATGCTACCCTACTTGTAATAAAGACATTAGACAACCGCCTGCGGTGCCTGGTTCTAAACAAACTTTAAATAATTGATCCACGCTCATTGTCAAATCAATAAAACCCAGTGTTGAGCTTGTACTGAACCTGTGCATGTCAGTTCAGTGCACTGTCTCCCCAGAACAGATCGATCAAATCTGTGGAATAAAAAAACACCCAGGATATGACTCAGTGTGTTGTACATACCAAACCAATCAGAATTTCATTGTTAACTGATGTAGGCTCCCAGACAGATTTATACATATAGTAGCTGCATGATTAACGATGAAAACTCACTAATTCCGGTGGCCGAATTGGCTCACTTGTAGATGATATAAAAGACGTAAGAATACAGCAATGTGAATACAGCCATATGTTCGATACTGAACTGGTCATTACGACTAAGCCATTACAGATCGGTTATAATATAATTAAATTCACATAATGGTTAAAGAAAAGCATTACATATACTAGCAGTGCTTTTGTATTACCTCCGGGATCAGTAAAGGGGTCAAAATTGAAGGTAGGGAAGGTTAAATCATCAAACGCACACTCCAGGTCCGGTAAAGTGGACTGGTTTTCTGTTGTGCTCAGCAGTTCTGTCATGTGGCCGATATATAGCGCTGCTATGCGGATTGTCTCAGTTTTGGAAGGTTTCTCGTCAGGAAACAAAGGAATGATGTCCTTGAGTCGATCGATGTTGGCGTTCAGGGTATGTACCCTAGTTCGTTCCCGTGCATTTGCCAGTCTCCGTTGCTTGCTGACTCCCGTGAGACGAGGTCCCCTTCGCTTTGCTTTTTTCTTGCTCTTTTTGCGATCATTCAGTAATTCGGGTGACGAGTTGTCCATGATTTTAGCTCTTAACCTCACAAGTCGTCGCCAGATACTAAGAGCCGCATGGGACTTAAAGGAATATGCGCCTTATTGAGCGTACTGGAGAAGTCATCAGCCCTCTTATCAACGGGTTGTCACACGTGACAGAGCCAATACGCATGGCGCGCTGTTTATCACTGGGTCACCAGCCGGTCAGTTAACAGGCTGACTCTAGGCTCTTGTCAAGACCTTTTCAAATTAGGAAACTTGTCCCTGGCACTCTGTTGCTTCATTTCAGATGGAGTGTACCCTCGAGGAAAGCCGCATTATCTCGGATAAACACACAATGTCCTTAGTAAAGGTTACAGAATTTGTTTTGGTTGTGCGTTATTACGAGTGTTTGTTAAGTGCAATGAAAATAAGATTAATTTGACATTTCAATGAACAACTGTTTTTATCTCTTGAAGCTTGGAAAGCCTGTGTTTAATCAAGGCCACTCTAGCTGTGCCGGGTTGGGCTAGTAATCAAGTGTATTTAGCCATGAACCTTTCATTAACACTCTACCGATATATACTGTCGGCTCTAAAAATCATTTCCCCTTCATCTTGTGGCAACTATTCCGTGTTCATTTGATTGTTTTGTTTAAGCAAAATAAAATGTATTTTGATCAATATTGCATACATTGTATAGGCTGCTAAAAGATATTCCAATAATTTTGCATTGAGATGCCTGGGGACAAATGATCGGTTATCAATCAAGAGCTGGACAAAGTCCCGCGGCATGACGCAGCCGCCTATCCAACCGACCGTTTTCCACAAAGCCTCTAGTTTCCCACATACTGAGCCACTGCAGTTTGTGATTCTACATGAGCTTTTGCGCTTGAAAACTGTAAGGTTGACCCGAAAAACCCGGCGAGCTACAACGAACCACTGAGCCTTCCATCCCACCGTCACGTCATCAGCGTCGCCGCTAGGGGTTTTCCCTGAATTATCGGTGGACTCGTGTACGTAAGTTAAAACAGATTATGTATTTATAATTAAATCACATCATATCATCGTTGAACTCTATGATATACTGACCCCTTTCTGGCTCAAACGCAACTTTCTTTCACTGGTTGCGTAAACCAGACGAGCTCTCAATGACAAGCGGTCATGCATTGCACGCTTTGTTCCAGTTTTGACTCATTTA
This sequence comes from Stomphia didemon, assembly GCA_031471435.1. Lineage (NCBI taxonomy): Eukaryota > Metazoa > Cnidaria > Anthozoa > Actiniaria > Actinostolidae > Stomphia > Stomphia didemon. Next base: position 2,286 of record JAUPMF010074482.1, on the reverse strand, counting down.
ATTAAAGAAACAACGTTCCTCTTTGGAAGTTGTTTAGTTTTGTACTTAATTACTTTACCAAATGTGGAGATTTAGCCAAATGACCAAGCAGCTAGTCTCTAGTGAAAGTTCTAAAGTACGTGGTGCACCGAGTGTTGACGGAGAGCGGTGCATTGTACGTGTGCTATAAGCGAGCCTATTCATTGTTAATTTTACTCGAGCCGGAGGGTCTTGTGTCGCGTGCTACGCCCGTGCTGTATAAATTCCTCTAGATTGGATCTCATCTCTAGCTAACTAATGCAGCATACCTAACTTAGATAGTGCGAGGTGTAATTTCAATCTTATCACTGTTTACAATGATAAAATATAACTTCTTCGTAATCGGGTCGAATTTGAGATCGATCCCTCCAGGGCTGTGTTGTTAACCACTGGGGGTCTGCCGTCCTCAGTGAGTTGTATATCCCAGACATAGGGAGTGTATATTCTTAAGTAGGCCAGTTTGTGCCAAATGTACTCCGGCACAAACTGACTGTCTCCCTGTCGAAGATGGATTTCAGGGTGCGTCTATCAGGTCAAAACAGATGTGACGCTTTGTTAATTGGTCACTTTGGCGAGCTGTTATCACGTTGATTCATCGCCGGTGGCATGGAACAAATAAACTCCTCTAGTATTACATATCACAGCTATCTAGTGTAAACACTTCGATGCGCATTAGTGTAAACAGTGCCGCGTTTAACTGTGAGTGAATTGCGACTATCACATGGAAGAACGTGCGGTTTTCGGCGGCCAATAGGTGAGTCTGTCCTCGCGGGCCGGCTAAAGCCCAGCTAGGCAGTGGCATGTGGTTGGGAAGTCGGTCTGTTGACACGAGAGCTGCATCATCACATCTCTTATTGTAAGATATTGATATTGTCTGGGGTGATATCTCGACGATCTGTTGTTGCAAGAAGTTATCTATTTTGTAACCGTAACTCTGGCTGATTACAACAGACCGACGCGACGCGTAAAAGTTTTGGAGTGACTGACAATGGTCATTTGAAAAACATTGATTCTCCGTCACTTTGCGAAGCAGCGGTGCTACCTTCCAAGACACCTCTAGTCAATGATATTGACAGTCTTTCACCATGAGAAGGGACTAGAGGGTCCTTGAATCAACAAACCGCTTGAATATATAAATATTGACAAGTTATCTAGCGCATTATCCATATGGATATGCTTTAATGCGCTTTACAACCAGTGGAGGGGCTGTAACCTTGGTTGCACGGTGACGTCACGGCCGCCATGTTGGAAGGACGACTACGAAAGATTTCTCATTAGCTTTTCCTGTTTCTTCCTCCATAATAAGCTTTTGTTCTTTGAATCTCTATGAATTAGTATTAGAGGAAACAATTTTTGAAATAAGTCTCAATTATGAATATTTAGATTTACTGAATAAAAATGACAAAAACTCTCAATTCAACAATATTATAACATAAAATAATTTTAATTGCCAGTTAGCAAATCAAATTATGATAATAATTATGGTAACTTGACATTAGAGTACATGTACTGCCACTGTAGCTGTATTCTTGTATTTGAGATATATAATCACTTTTGTGATAATAAAAATCGAATAAACACTCCTGTGATCAAAAGATTCAATAGAGTTTCACTAGAAGCCTCAAGTATTGAAACAAGCCACACGCGTCAGAAGACGCGAAGCGCATGCGTCGTTATTTTTCCCGCGCATTTTGTACTTTTCCAAAAAAATTGACGGATAAATTAAAGACTGTACTTCTTGTACAAAAACGATTTCAGAAATTGACTGAAAAATGCTAGTTAGTATTTGTGTTGGCTTTTATTTGTGTTGAATTCATTTTTCGCATGCTTTAGTGCTAATTCAATGGGAGATCGTTTTGTTTCTTTTTGTGATTTGAAAAAATGAGGTCAGTTAAAAAGTAAAATATATTTGAGTTTATTTAGGTTAGTTGTAATCTAATTGGCACGAAATTTCTTTATCGGTTTTGAAGTCGCACTGACTAAAAATCTGATGTTTATTTTAATCGACTGATTATCACATCACAGCAGTTTATTGTTTTCACGGAAACACTATGGTGCCGATCCTAACGATCCTTCTAGCAGGAGTGTATGTTGTTTAAATGCTGTCATTAGTCGAAGAATCGTTGAGTATACAGGCTAGATTCCATATATATAACGCAAAACAGGGGCGGATACAGGATTTCAAAAAGGAGGGTGGATATTTTTGATAAATTGCGCAAGCGCCTTCTTTGTTACATACATCAACGTCTTTATTTCAACCCGTTTATC
>JAUPMF010074448.1:0-12827 GCA_031471435.1 Stomphia didemon | reverse complement strand
GTCCCGTGTCCCGTGTCCCGTGTCCCGTGTCCCGTGTCCCGTGTCCCGTGTCCCGTGTCCCGTGTCCCGTGTCCCGTGTCCCGTATTGATTCTACATAGGTAAAAAGTTGAATGGTTGAATATTTCTGGATTTGAGAGTTGCGCCAATGAGCTAGGGGTATTTATACTTCACTTATGCCAATGACTGTGACGTCAACGGGAGAATTTACATTCAGTTATTTTTCTTTGTGAATAAAACTGTTTGCTGATATTGGAAAACAAAGTTGTAAAATCTTTTATTTAAACTTTGAGTCAAACATCAAAGATTGGGAGTTATCTGTACCAGCAGTTTTTGTAATATAAATGATGCCTCGTTGACGTCGTTTACTTAGCATAAGTAAAGTATAAACACCTCTAACTCATTGGCGCAACTCTCAAATCCAGAAATATTTAACCATTAGGTTTTTACTTCATGTAGAATCAATACTAAAAATATCGAGGAAGGCATTAGGTGCACTTTAACTAGACGCATAACTGCGTAAACTCGGTTTCCCTATTTGTCCGCCTTAGGCATCACTCAATTTTAGAGATTTGACGGCAATTTGTGACTGAACGCAGAAAATGACACAAACAAAGGCCAAACTATAATCCTAGACTGTGGTGCCTAGCTAGTATAACAAAGCCTGGTGTGATTTGTTAGACAGACTTGATATTCCGATTAAAACGAAAACAAATTCCAATCCCAAAATCCACAAAATTTGCAACAAAGTTCGGGGTAACAATTTTCAAAGGTAAGGCATGAAGTTTTGCTGATTGTAATAGATTGGTCTTCAAAATTTCTGTGGAGATGTTGACGATGTGGAAATTATCGAGCAATCAAAACAAAACGGTAGATTGATTGATTGTTTAATATTTTTCAATTGTTCCTCTCTGATAATCACCTGATAAATTATACTAAAACAATTATTTGCCTCAGGCTTAGTGATTATCGGTGAATATTTACCTAATTGTTAAATACCAACTGTCAATCATGCTCATCTCTATATAATGCCCCTGGAGCAGGAGATGTCACACAGTTCGCCGTAGAGTCAAAAGATGTCGATGCTCCAAGTGCTGGTCTGTCTGGGTTTGTTCTCCGTTGTTCAAAGGGCTTTTAAGGTATATAACAGTTACTCAATTTAGCTTAACTTCAGTTAGAATCTTTGAAGACGGATAGACAGAAAGTAGTCGTGGTGAAGTCATTGTGTTCAGTTGCGTCGTGTAATTTCCAGTTTAAACATCCCTTGTTGCATTGTTTTACTTAACGATTTGTGCCGGATTAATTCTGTCTTTAACTATATTTTGACGACGAAAACTTAGAAACTGTATTAAAAATCACTCAAATCAGCATTTCAGAGTAGATAAAGTCCTGGGCCCGGTTGTACGAAGGGTGGTTAACTCTTATCCACCGGTTAAATCGCTATCCACCCGTGGTACTTATGGTACTTATCCACTGGATAAAGTTATCGGTTTTCGTACAACCGGGCCCAGGTATGAAACAACGAACAATTGCAATGCACTCGCTCAATCATTTGCAATACATGCATCAAGAGTTTCGCGCTTCATGTCGGGGCGCAAGTCATCATAGGATAGTATTCTCAGGAAAAGTGAACCAATAATCAAAGTAGTTGCAGTCTCTTACCTTTCAAGATCCTTCTGTATATATTTAAATCCCGATAATTAACAATTTTCAAATGCAAATATAGAAAATCGAATATGGCGGCAGTGCCGACTTAATCCCACTTTTTATGAGAAAATGACTTGCGGCCCGACCGGAAGCGCGAAACTTTTGATGCATGTATATGAGATTTGTAACCAAAATATCGTGTGCAAATCGATTGAGCGCACAGCTAGAAGTGGGAATGACTTTGAATGACGCCAACAAACCATTGGATTATATCAAGCTGTAATGAAATCAATGAGACCTGTGGTGCGTAGGATAACAAAACCTGGTGTTATTTGTTAGACAGTGTCCCGGTTACGTTAGTCTTTCAGTAGATTTTGGACTACGTACGGTACCTAGGCGTAGCGGCCCACAGGAGCGGGGACCAAAGAAATAGGCGAAGAAAGAGGAGGGGGCGAAGAAAGAGAAAAATAAAGAGATCTCCTAGAGGGTCGCTACGCAGGCTATGCCTAGGATAACAAAACCTGGTGTGATTTGTTGGACAGTGGTGTGCATATTTTACTTTCCCCTGTGGGCACAGTAAGATGTAGTTAATAGTACCTAAGCCAGCAAGTATCAGGTTGCGGCTTCCGTTATATTTGCTATGAGTTTGTTATTATTGCAATAAAATAAAGTTACCCCTTCAGTTGGCGTTTTAGTCTGTCTGTCTGACTTCCCCAAGCGTATTTTGCTGATTAGCATGCCGTACGTCATCGCGTTCGATTTGACAATACCTTTGTCTGATCCAGCACGCGAAGTTCCGGGGAGATGAGTGAGGCTTTAAAAAGTCATGTTGTTATTGCTGTTATTTTCGCACTATGGCAGTCGTCGGGGCAAGACTTGCACTGCCATCAATTGGGCTCATTCAATTCCCCCAATTATACGCCCCAAGCAGTGTGTACTGTTTCTGATGCTTAAATATATCAGGGTCGCATTAGGAATATAAAAACCTGGTGTGATTTGTTAACAGTGTCCTGATGCGTCTTTGAGTACATGCTTAGCAAAAGCAAGTGTTACAAGATGTAAGGCCATGGAAAATTGGATCAAGAAAAACAACAAGTATTACAACAAGCTCCCCTACGAACATTGCGTAAAAAAAGGAAAAGAAAGGAGAAAGATCTGTGAGAACAACTGCCCTCCAAGTAAGTAGATTGACCCTTATCCCCTCCCTCTCGCTATCTTGCTCCCCCCCCCGTCAAACCAGCTGATTCACAGTGTACAGGGTGCTCAGGACCGGATACACGGGGGAGGGGCTTAAGACAATTTTCATTCACCAATTATAGAAGTAAGAAATATCTGAACATTCTGGAAAAAATCCCAGATCCCACGTACTCTTGCCAATGGATACATACCTCATGTGAAGTATTATCAATTGTAATATGTGACGTTACCATTCATAGCGAAGTGCGTCCCGTGCATGGAAGAAATGGACAGCGCTTTACAGGAATGTCAACGTTTTTATGGTAGTCGCTCTTCCCCCGAATGTAAGAAGCTTCAACAGCAATACGTGGAAATCTGCTCAGACAGGAGGTTGTGTTTAGGTAACTAAAGCAACTCACAGGAGATTCATATTAACAAATATTCTGGCCGAGTGGTCGAAAGTCTTGTGTTTCTAAGTGTTTCTCTGTTTGTAGATTGCCAAGATTCTTTCTGTCAAAATGGCGGCGTTTGCGCAGGAGGACCGAACAAGCTGTCTTGTAAATGTCGTAGAGGACTCAGCGGCATTTACTGTCAAAAGAGTGAGTTCACTAAGCTTAATGTCTCACGAAATGAGATCTCTATAAAATAGGCTATATGTAGTCTTACCATGAAGTCAGGAGTAAATATACCTACTTGTGTTTGCTTTCCAGATGACGTGGCCGGGTATAACTGGACAGCCAATCGACTGGGCACGAAGAATAACCCCGCTCCAAATGCGAAAGCCATTTTAGAGGCCGGCGATAGTGTGGGAAGCGGTCTGTATTGGATCCAGCCCCCAGGAGAGAATACGTCTGCACAGACGTACTGCGACATGAAATACTCCGATGGCGGATGGATGCTGGCCAGTTATGGGTACGTGGGCTCTGCAAAATCTAGTCCCACCAACAAAGCCATACCAAACATGAACAACCCGATGGGATACGCGTGGCGTCCCGACAAACGCGCGGGACACAACGGTGTGATCAATCTTAGCCAAGGAGCTGTGATGATGGCAAGACATGCTACTTTCATGATCATGGCAGCCGGCAACAATCCCACAAGAGGAGGAATCAACGGATACACGCACGTCTACAGAATCGATTTACGCGGCCAAAACACACATCAAATTACATTCGCCAACCACAATCGATACAACGGCGCTGTGGGCGGCCATGGCATTCCCAAGATGCACGTGACAGACTTCTTGGTCGAGGGTTTAAAAGGTGACGTGGGAGAGTTGTGAGGTACGCGTTTGGAGAATCACTCGGTGTAACTTCGTCCGATTCGTATCCCTCGGGCTACGGGTTCAACGATCTCGGTGTCGCATACGGGTCATGGAACAATGGCCCGTTTTTCCCAAGCATTCACTCGGGAGATGGGCATGCCACCTGTAGTTCACCCCCCTGTATGATATACCAGCCTGACGTGTCTAGCGGTGACGAGTCTTATGTCTATCGCGGTTGGTACACTGCCGCAGGGGCGGTTAATAATATTGGTCAGACCTCGATTTGGTTCAAGTGAAGCCCAGTCCTCTGGCGCGTTGAATCGTGCCTGTCGTCATGGTAACTCGATGATAATGTAATTAGGTTTTGCAGTATAACAATAAAATATCTAGAATACAACACAAATGATTTATCAGCACACCAGAAAAATGTGCAGTGAAATTATTTCCATCTTCTAATAGCCTGGCAGCAACTGAGTGTGAATTCGTTAAATCGGGGTTTCACTGTGTATGATATAGTTTACGAGGTAATGTTCAGAAAAGAACATCCCAAAGTCTTATAATTGAATTGGCCGGTTGGACTAAACTAGTCAAACGGATTGAGGTTTCTTTGTCACGATAAATCTGCAGTTTAATAATTAAAACAAATACAACACTTTAAAAACCCAATTGATGAAGTTTTAATAAATAAATAGTCTGTATCTAGTTTGTTTGTCTGTTTTAAGCGGTCATATACTTGTACCATTTTGTCGGAATACTGATAATGTGTAAAGCGTTTGTTTCGCTAATCTAATATCGAAATGGCACGTTGTAACAACTTAGGTGGCCATGGGAACGTAACCCCTGTCTAATATTGCCACTATATATTATATATATTGGCTCGTTCGCTTAGAAAGTTTGTAATATTCTGCACAAGTATCAGCTCAGAACATTTGCTTCTCAGAAGTTCAGCATTCTGGGGCTGCTTTGCCTGTGGGCAATACCCTTCCACACACAATAAACAAACATACCCTTAGTCTTACTATTGTCAAGACAACCGAAGAGCTAAGCTGAATGTTTGTTTTACTATATTGGCTCTTCCAAATAATGTGAAGTTAATGACTGTAAATGTTCATTTGGTCAAGTGTTTTTCAGTGCAAAATCTGGATATGGCAGCTCTGACAACGAAAAAAAAGGATTGTAGATCGCGGACAATAGAAATGAAACATCCATGACTTGCTATAGTATTAATTCTAAGGAGAAGTAGCTTTGCATAACTTGCTACAGTATATAGTACCCTGGAGGTATATTACCTATTGTTCAAATGAAAGTTGCAGAAACTTCTATAAACTTCTGGAAAACTTCGAACAACAACAATATAATTACTATATTACTGTAATTATATAATATTTTTTTTACAATTAGAAATTAAATAATATATATATGAAATATAAGGTTACTCAGAAATAACTAAAAATGCAATCTCGCAACACAGACTTGCTTTACAGTAGCACTTGGGTATTGTTCAAAGATGCAGAGACTTCTAGAAACTTCTAGAAATTAAAATAATGATAGTCAATACTGGAGGTCAATAGTCAATGGTTCAAAAATGCAGAAACTTCTCAAAACTTCTAGAAATTCAAGTAACGACACCGCACAGTCAATATTGTTAAACTATATGCTGAAGCAAAGATGTTGTTGTTATTATTGGAACCTTGATATTAGAGTTAATACTATGTGGGTTTATTCCCTGCCTCTTGCTATGCGAAATATTAAATTTATATTAATTTCTTTTTAAATATTTTAAATGTTGTTAATAAATTATTATTATTATTATTATTACTCTATTTCACAGATCCGGAGAAATACTCTAACTTCTAAATCTGATTAGAAATATTTGTTATCTATAGACCAGTACTATAAATACATTCTGCTTGTTATGGTACATAAAAACAAGATGACAAACAAGTTTATTATTTAAAAAAATCTTAAATATCTTTACCATGCAACAATAACATCCAATTCTTTATATATATATGTATCTATATTTTCACCATTTGAGAATTGTTGGCATTTTTGTACATAAAGATCAATGAGTAGTCCACCAACATTCAGATCTCCTGCTGTGAATTCAGAATCGAATGTTCTGGAAAGGTTTATTTTGATTCAAACCAACCCCAAACATGGGCTACATCGTACATGATAAAAGACAGATTACAAGCCAACAGTTTCAAACAGTTACAGAACACAGCATATCAAACAGCAGTCAACGTTACTAACAGTTTGCCTCAACGACCAACGGAGTTTTTCCGGGAAAAAATAGTGTTTGAAATGTCTACAAAAATGCTGAATCGCGCCCATCTTCTCGCAATGTTTCTTGTTTTGAGCATTATCTGTGCAGATGGATTTCACGTTAGTCTCGGGCGAATTGGAAGAAGGCGAAGAGGAGTTTTGGTGAGTGAATTCGTTTAAATTTTGAAGTGAAATTGTGAAATAAATGGAAATATCGTCTCAGTTATTTATCATTATTTTGTAACATCTTTCTAGATACCCGATTTGAAAAGCAGCGTCCAAGAACTTTGCCTGTTCACCAGTAAACACTGTCACAACTTGGCAAGCATGGCAGAACGTCAAACACTTGCTAACATTCTAATGCATGTACCAAGCAGAGACAAAAGAAAACTACAGAAGGCTTTGAAGAGAGTGTGCAAGGTTTCAAACAGAATATGTGACGCTCCACCAACAAGACGCTAGCGAAATCCTGCAACAACGAACAATGATGTAACAAGCACTTTTATATACAATTGCTACGAAAACATTGTACATATATTGCCGTTTTTATTAGTGATTTGTTTTTATACTCTCTGCTTGCTTACACATCAATCGGTTATGTTTGACTACTTGTTATATTTAGAATTATATTACTCGAATATATAGTCATGTAAATATGATAGGAATTGTTTATAGAATGAATACCCATGCAATACATGTTCGTTTAGCGTTCATAGTCTCTTTTAACAGTTAATATTATAAAGGAATAATGTAACTATAAAATCTATAATCATAAGATATCAGTCTGTAACTCGGTATGTTTGTTGAGCTTGTGCGTGGGAGGTCGTGGAATCGATGTCAAGAGCTATCCGTTATGTTGTTTCCATTTCAGTGGATATCAAACGTAAGAAATCTTGGAATGAGGTGCGGCCTAACTAATTCCACCTCTTAGAAAAATGAGAATTTTTATTTACATTTTTTGTTTGAAAAGGAAAATACATATATATTTATCGTATATGTTCAGTGAAAATATTTTATTTTTATATGGAAGTGTTGTTGGCAATGGTTAGATCTAGGTATAAATATGTATTTACAAAATATTTGCAACGAGATAGAAACATCAAGTATATAATGTTTCATTTTGTTATCAAGAGTTTTAGCGATCATTTGTATATTGTGTGCGAACTAATGGTCATTCTATAAGCATTTTCAGTTGTGTTTGGTAACTTTAACTTCATAAATACAGTAAATATTTTCAACTGGTTTTGATAATTCCTTTCTGTGCACATCATTAATTCTTCAATTTGCTCACCAGACTTGATAAGTTGCTTGTCGATAATCTGATTAATCGCGTATTTGTAGTGTCATGGGTAATATCAGATCGAGGTCAAGTACTGTATGTTTAATCTAACTGCGATTACATCAACAAACATCGAATACGACCACAAAGCTATCAGAGAATCAACGAAAATCATAGAGATGCACATATTCATTCAGGACAAACTATATATATAAAAATACCGTAAATTGATCCCGTTTCTCGAATTATTGTGAGTCATTTCATTATAAATAGCATGATCAGACGTCACTAAGGGACTTGGATATTGGTTGTCAGTTCAAGGCTTTGACGTAAATCAGTTACTAATAATAACATACATGTACTGAAGAGTTAAGATCATCTGTTTAGAAATGTTAACATACTTTTCTCGTTAGTCGTGTGTTTTTCTTTCTCTTAAATACAAAGTGGTCATGTTTAATATATCAATACAAGATCCCTTACTTACAAGTTTGAATACATGAGCTATAAATTACGGACACGTAATTAAGAACATCCTTGATAGTGAAACGCCTAAAGGCATTTACAGTAATTAAAATAGATATAGATAAATAGATATGTATGTCGGTTTCAAATATTCTTGTGCCTCAATTCAGTTGCAAGAAAATGATAATTTATTAACAATAATATAAAGTTGTGATTATGATAACATACATGTCGAGTAGAAATTATGGGGATTGAGAACTCTTTGTAGTCCAATCAGTGTTAGATTTCTTGGGTAGTTACACTTGACTAGATCAATTACAAAAATAGAAAAATTACATTGACCTTAATTAAGAATACAGTCAGTATTGTATCGTGCTATTTGGTATAGAGTTTGAAAACCGATGCTGCAGCCGGTATATATGTATAGCTATAACACAGATTGGATTGCAAATGTTGTATTGCTAGATAGCAAGATACAACGCAAATTTCATCAATAGGTAGGTATACGGGCAATATCACAATACGTCCATTGAAATGACCGGCTTGTTGCTACACTGCCCAGCCTTGTTAAGTAATTTTCCATTAAGGAAAAGGGTTTAGCTTCATTCCAAGTTCCGTATTTGAACTGATCAACGTCAATGATACGCCTATTAGCTTAAAATAACATGGAGAGCCGCTTAGACGTAGTTAAGGACCGACTTTATTTAACTAACAATAGGAGGGACTATTCCTTCCAACGTAAAGTCTATTTAAAACTTGTCCAAAAAAGGAATAAAAGGCGAATGATTCATGGTTTAAAAAGTAAATCTCTCGTTCCACCAAAGGAAGAAAAAGAAACAGATTTGCAAAAAGATAGCACGAATCTCCCCCGATGTCTAAACTTATCCAGTATGCTGTGCTCGTCCTCGTTCTGTTTTCTGTTGCGATTGATGCTTTCCACGTAGTACTTGGAGGCCGCCGTGGCAAGAGAAGAGCTATTTCTGTAAGTACATAATAATAATACTTTGTCTGAGTGTCATATGTATTTACTAGATTTTACAACTTATTGGGGGACACAACATAATATTTATTAAACTCTTTGAAGTAATATGTGGAAATCCTCCTTCCTAAGATATTTTACATGCAGTGTATATATTTTATATATTTTCTGTTTGTTTGTTTCTGGACTATGTCTTGCCAAGTCATCCTTTTAGATTTTGGTTTGCATTGATACTGGTGCAACTGTATGTTTTCCCCGTGCAGTCCAAACCTATGTATTGGAAAATAGTTATATATTTTATTTATTGCATTAAACAGACTGCACAGCTCGATGAGAGTATGCTAGACATTTGCCGATGTACGAGACACTACTGTAGTAATATCACGCCTCAACAACGTGCTGTGCTATGGCAGCCGAAGGAAAGAAAGATACAGAAAGCTCTAAAGAATACATGCAGTACTTTAAAAGAGGTTTGTCTGTGGGATGCTGTGCAGACGGCACGAACAAAAAGGAGCCCTCCTTCGCTGTGGCAACAAGAACGTCAAAAACGAAGAGATATTGTCAGAATTTCTCAAAAATAAATGTAATTCAAAATTATAATGAAGATCATGATTCAACCGAGTCAATCGTATATTATGTTAACAAATTATACTTTAAGTAATATTGTTATTTATTGGAATAAATGTATGCTATAATTTATAATATGTTTGACTTTTTTATCGTGTTTTTGAAATTGTTTAGAATGGATTTGTTACGTTTCACTGATTCTTGCAACCACACTTATACTGTGAATTGTTTTCTTATTTTTTATAATATATATGACGCATGAAGTAAGAGCGATTACATTTAGTTCAGTGTAAGACTAAAAACACTTGATCAATCAGTGTAATGTGAGCTGTTCGTATAACTATGTAACATCTTCATGATCAGTTATTTTACACCTTCTCGGTAGGCACCAGAACAGACAAACACAACGAACTGTTGGACCGCAAACTGCTTCGACCCAGACACCGAACATTGCATGTGTCATCAATATCTTTTAATTCCATCTTTTTAATCCTTTTTTCCTGAAAAAAATAGAAATCTAAGTGGCTTGGTACTTCCATCGCCAAGGGCATATATTTCCATGCAGATAACCTATATTTACAATCAGTATATTTACTTAATCCGGCTACTGATATGATCCAGTAGTTAAAACAAACTTCCTGGATCGAAAATAATTATCATCTACGCCGAAGAGAGAAGAAAGAGGAAATTTAGGATAGTACTATTCAGAACATCATCGATAAAACCGATTGTAAGACAGGAAAACCCAGTGTGACAAATTTATCATGGTGTTTGTCTCTATATCTGCTATTTTCAAGCAAACAATGCTTTAAATAACGTTGTACAAGCTACCACGACCCTTGTTATGCAGGATTGCCCTACTTTAAAACCATTCTCTTAATCTCTTTCACACCCACCGTGCTTATTCAGTTTGAGATTGAAGCACAGTAAAATGACTTCTGAGCGTGGCTCTCAGGATATGAGTTGAGAGTAATGCTATTCTATACCCACTCAAGACGCTTAACCAATATTCTGATCAGAAGAGCCCGCTTCTATGTAAAACGACTCGGTGCGTGAGCACGTGCGTTTACTGTTAGTAGTTGTTATCTGTTTCCGGTATGATGACCACTAGACCAGCTCAATTCATTGAGATAACCCCGTTACGTTTTGCGAGGTATAACGTTCGATAAGAATCGCTCTATAATAGCCACAAAGTTACCTCAACTGCAAGATATTGCTAAACATATTTGCTTGTCAATAACTATGTCAATATTAAATGGTGTTTGTCAGTATTATTCGACGTCCTCAATGGGTTTAGAAAAAAATAACTCAAGATGAAGGGTTATTTATCTACAATAGCTTCCTGTGAAGTAAGTCAAGTACTGATCGCCAATTTTGATAGCTGACCAGTTACAAATTAGTTGCTAATTAAACAAATTAAATTCTACTATATTAGACTATCTGTAGTCATATTTTCAGAAGTAATTTTATAGATTATTCTTCAGCAACAGTCTACTGGATTTGTACATGTAATATAAATATTTTCTTACAAGTGTACAGTTTTTACACAGTTGTACTTGTATAGCTTCATGTTATAAGACATGCTTGGCTCGAGGGAGAGTTTGAAAATAATTTAATGAAGTGATTCCGGTATTAAATAGAACTAGTTATAAGTTATATTTAACTAAAACTTGCCCACACACATACAATCAAACTATGTCTCAAACTATGAAAATATATATTTGGTTCAATTTACACTGATACCAATATTTAACTCTCTTCTTAAGTACTTCTTGGAGTACAGTTCCGGCTGTAACCTAAACTATAATTACAATAATCAACATCACTAAAGCAAATAAAAGGAGCCGCAGGTTGGAGTGTAACTAAACCGCATTACAGCAGAGAAGAGCAAGATAACATTACTGCAAAAAAACTGAGCATTTCTGAATAGAACTACTTTCAAAGACAAACAATTTTGGCCGTTGCAATATTTATTTTTTCAGTGATGTCGAAGCTCTTCCAGGGTATTCTATTTGCTTTACTTTTGTCTTTCTTTCTCATCGAAGCCTTTCACGTATCAGTTGGCAAAGTTGGTGGAAAGAGAACCGCCATTCTGGTAAGCACATATTAAACCGTCCTCCATAACACCCCTCTGCAACAGACTCGACGAAACCCGACCCGACGGAAGTTTTTGCCTTACCCGATGACCCGGTGAAATTTCTGAATTGACCCGGGCAGGTTTTTTCTTACCCGACGCGAATGTTGAGTACCCAATGAGTTTACTTACGTTTTTTATATATTATCCAACCAGAGGCGTGTTTTATACTATGGAAATATGACTTAAAATGTACTAAATATTTATGTCCAGTTGTTGTCTAACTGGTAAGCCTTGGACTGGACTTATTCGATTTCCGAAACTTTTTCAAAATAAACTACAGTTTATTTTCCAGCATTTTCCAAGATATTTTCAAATTATGAAAATGGCATAACATCTTTTTATTATTATATATTTTTTAAATTAATAGAAAAGTTTAGTATATTAGATTGTGTTTTTTTTACGAATCTATCAATTTGATAAGTTAGAAAACACTAATCTATATTATAACTTTAAAGTAACGTGTATTCAACAAGGCAACCGATGCAATTATTAACCTAACGTAACTTATGCATATACTGGCAAAAATATCGTATTTTAGTAGTTTCATTAATTTGTTGACTTTTTCGTTTCTTTTCTTTCTTTTTAATCAGGACGACAACGACACGGACAGAGTATTACAGGAAAACAAGCGAAAATACTGTGACGAACATGCAGCTGTTTCCAGGCAACGACCTTGGACCAGAAATCTATTATTGAGAATAAAAGCAAGAGAATTAAAATTAAAAAAAGACAAATACTATTAAAAAACAAGTTCTCTGTAAAATGACTAAGACAACTACGAAACCTGCCGTTCTAAAAGAGTTTTGAAGCATCTGCAGCTTATATAAAATAAATGAGTCGATTTAAAGATTAGTTGTGGTTTTCATATATCGCTTTTCTAAGCATGACTGAGGTGCCAACAATGTCAAGCTGAATATATAAAAGTAAACAGGAAATAAATGATATTACATCACATTGTGAGTTGTCGTACTATTCTTATTATACGCTAATCAACTGTATGTACTGTACTAGCTATATGTACATTAACTGTATGTACTGTACTAGCTATAT
>JAUPMF010074382.1:735-12972 GCA_031471435.1 Stomphia didemon | reverse complement strand
AAGATGACAAAATATTCCAAACAGTACGGTAAATTTGCCGTAAACACGCCATTACCGAGCATGCGCACACGTTTGACCGCCGTGTTCAGCAAATCTAAGCTAATAATGTGAATAGGAAACCTATGCGTTTCTCTACCTCCCAGGGTTATAATATTTATATCGGCATTGACATCACAGTCAAAACAACCAAAGACTAGTATCTTATTGGGCACAGAAATGCCGAGTCACATAAAAATAGTAAACCGTACGAAAAAATCAGGCGAGATTCTCAGTGATTCTCCCGAGTTGAACGAGCGACACAAAACATCTGTTTTGATGTTCCATTGACAAGTGCAAAAAAAATACCGTCAAGAAGTCGCTTATAAATGCGCTTGCTTTGGCACTAATTGCTATGTGAATCTTCGTTGAAAACACTGGCCTGTCAAATCCTCATAACAGTAATCTCCCACCGCAGGGTATAATTCCAGCCCCGCCCTAGGGCCTAACAAAGTACCGGTGAGTAAGAGGCACAGGGCACCGGTGGTATCTATAGAAGAATATGTATTATTACCTCGAGTATCTTCTTGGGGGTATGTTCGAAGCATCTCCAAGTTTTCTAGCCAGCTCTCGTACCAAAGACGCCGGAGTAGTGACAGATAGTCACCGCCCATCATTCTTAGATCCTCATTTCATTTTGGTTGCAGTGCGCTGTCTGAGTTCCGTCGACGATTCAAAGTGCATGTTTTTTCGATTGTCTTCGCGAACGTGTTGCAATGAACCCTGTGTTTGTGTAGGACTGGTAGAGTTCAGTGCAGGCCTATGCTTGATCTCTCTGACCTTCTTCGCAACGTTTGCAATGCATCGAAACACGTCGTCCACTTCAACAACTCATTTTCTACTGAGTGATGAAAGCATGAATCAAAAAGTTAAAGGTGAATATAGTCCAAGTATTCGCCTCGTTGATAATTACCGAGCACAGACACGGCGCAAGTTACGAATCGCTCTGTGAAGAGTGGCTGTTTTTTAATGATTTTAGAGGGGGTACACCAAATTGGATTAGCTTGTTCAAGTGTAGTGCCAAACTACGCCATACACACTTAGATCTGTCACTGTCTCTCTCTTCATTACGACTTGCCATACCCTGGTATAACAGTGTATGCTGATGAATTTACTGCATCAGATTCAAATAAGACGTGATTATAAGATTCTATTTGACAGTACACACTAAAACAGCCTGATTTTTCTGGCTTTAAAACCGCCCGACCTACCCAATGCTTCTAGCTAATCTGCTATAAGTCTCTCCCACACGCGTCCAAATTGATCAAGCCTTTATTCTAAGATCGTTCTAGGCTGCTCTTTCTAGTACTTCAACTCGTTATCCTCGGCTTGGTCCGTTTCACCAACGCAAAGGCAGGAAGCATGCTGGACGTCGCACATTTAATTTGAAAGCGGGAGACCCAAAATTATATAGAAACATTTCTCCTATCAACAAAATGGTACACCAGAAGTAGGTGCTAGCTTTGAAATATATACGTCTTGTACTCCAAATCCATTTAACAGCCAAAAGGTGAATGCTGAAATGCTGGAATTTTGGTTTCAACGCTTTTCAGAGTTAAGCACACTACAGCCAATCAGGTTCCAGAAACGTCAACAAAATGAGTTTTGCCTCTTTTTCTCTGACCACCCACTAAGATGGCTTGTGTTACTGATGCGCTAAAGCGACGCAGTCGAGATCAGAAAGACTTGGAAACTCTCAATTTAGAATAGCTGAGGAGTTCAAGATTGGACGTAAATCCACCTCAAAGCCAGGAAAATCGCCAATTAGCATTAGAAAAGACATTGATATGGCTAAGGACCGCGCGTTGGTTTGAGCAGCTCGATTGCATTTAGCCACACGACCAACGAGGTCTGTGATTGGCGGAGCGAATGTAATTCTTGATCAAATTTCTTAGCGGTGTCAAGTAATCGAGCGATCATTCGTGCCTATATATTGTGGCATCAGCTTACATTGGAAGCCATCTCACACTATACGAAGCGACGGTGTGACGGGAAACCACGTACGAAATGCACTCTGTAAATACAGTACTTGTGGGGCTTGCTACTTGCTTACTGCTGACATCTACAGGGGACGGTGAGACCACCGTCAATCGAACTATAGACTGCTTGACTGCAAGGGAAGAGTGTGAGAATGACTTTCAGTGTGCGTATAGATTGTATAAGGTCTTCAAAATTCTGGCTTGCGGAAAGCCTCTCGGTTACGATATTCGCACAGGACAAGTCACTGGAGCAGCCGATAAAGTGTGCCCGTCGGTTTGTGCCATAGCTATATATAACCTGACTTCTCTGGCGAAAGGAAAGATGCTGCAAAGTTGTGAGTGCATCAATAGAGACTCGATCTGTTTGACACTGAAGGCAAGGCTCGCCAAATGCATGAATACATTCATAAATGGCCCAAGCAACGACTCGAAACCTGGCTGTTCCGAAGTCAGGCAGCAGTGTTCGAACAACAAAGCATGCAACGCCGCTCAGCTGTACTTTCTGAGAAAATGCGGTGATTTGATTTCAGGCGTTGAGTGTACAAAAGACTGCAAAAGAACTCAAATTCGTCTGCTTGCTCTTCCGTTAGGCAGAGGTATGAACCAGTGTGAATGCGATGGATACGAAGAGCCTCACTGCCGAGGAATACGGGCACATCAGAAAGCCCTCTGCTTCGGTACTCGAGTGACTAAAAGTGTAACTCCAAAGTACAGACCAACACGAAATGTGCAACGAGTGGGCTCTGGGAGTCGCGAAGGAGTCGATCGCGTACAGAGACTTGGTTTGTACTCGGTTGCAGTTGTTGTTGTTTGGTACAGCCAACGGTATCGCTGTTAACTCGTATTTATTTATATCGATTTGAGGGTTAAATTAGTATTCACCATTTCAACTGATTCCCAGTGAATTGAACCGAGTGAACACTGTTAATTTGAACTCTGGACATGTGTAAATTATAGTAAGAAGCACTTAATAGGAATTGAAAAGGCGATTTGTGTAAAGGACATATGTATATATATATGTTGTAGAGCTGTGTGACATGCAATTCGATTAGGAAATTTATCTCAATTATGGAATACAATGGCTTGTAAATACAATGGAATACTTGCACTTTCATTTGGCTGTTCTTAAACCAATCTAGGCTTAATACAAAGAACTCAGATCATTTTAATTACGTGTTGTGACAGGGTGAGTCGGCAAGGCTTAGTTGATGTTCGAGACGAAGAAACGCTAGCTTGCCGGTTCGGTAAAGGTCAGATAATATCAGCTATGTGAAATGTTGACAAATGTCGATCCTAAGCTCAATGAATTCAGCGAGATTCTTACAGCGATAGAAAAAGTTGGCCATGTCGGGTGAATCACCGTCGTATTCTAGAAGGAAGGGATTTAATTAACTTCAAATGATCAGTGATTAGTCTCGGGATCTCAAAAATGTTGTTACGAGGCTTCCTGGATCGGGTTTTCTTTGTTTCTCTCTCCATTTTACGACGCATTTCGAGTGTACTTCTCATCTGATATAGAAAAGCTTTTGAAATGCAAAATGTAGAGTGCAAAATGTGGAGAGCTTTGCCAGGTTTAAGCAACACAATGTGTTCAGTTATTACGAACAATAATAAAAACATCATTCAATTATCTATTGGATTTGTAGTTGCTGTAGTTTGCAGTGCGCGAAGGCTTGGAAATTTTCTTCTAAGTTCGCTGACATCACCGTCTGTTGTGATTTTTGACGGAACTTACATCTATTAAACTTGGTCGAAACGGCGCTAATGATAGAGGTTACGTATTAAACACTTTTGGGCTGTCCATATTCAAGAGCCCAAGATGTTATCTCCATAGTACAACAATCCCCCTAACTGGCCATCAATTTCACAGCCACTCAAATACCTAAAACACAACACTATGAAACATTGGATCCCTCTTTTGGACATTTTCTTTCCATTGGTTTATAGTGAATGCCTTTGAAATGTGTGCGGACATTTTTAGTTGGCGGAAAAGCAGGCGGACTTGTCCCTTCTGTTGGGAAACATGAATGTTATTTGTCGTGTAATTAGGGACAGATAGTGAAGGGACATATTTTAGGGCTTATTTCGTGCTGTGAAAATGATCCGAACGACGACACAACTTAACAAGAGCAGTTAATTAATTCAGTCGAGAGCTGAAAGAACTTTGTCGTCTTGTTTCGGTCATGTATAAATGCGTGCTCAACATCTATCCAGAACTATCTCCTCAAACAAGTATGGCAAACAAGAGAGAATAACAAAGAAGCTGATAGGAGAAACGTTGAGAATATTTTTTTCTGGGGGAAAATCATTAAAGATTTAGGAAATGTTAACAATTTCATAATTTGCCCAACCATCATCGACTCTCGGTCCATCAACGAAAACGTCATGCAAAGAGTCGGATCAGAGTGCCCCCATTATCAATTCATCCCTCAGATGGTCTTTCCATCAAAAACTGTTTAAAGGTTTCACAGAAAACTCAATGAGGCATCTCCCGCAGAACGTAAGTCTTAATTACCGCCAGTGAATGATGTCCTAAACAGTAGGTAATCCCGCACCGGTCCGGTACATCCGCGCGCTCTAGGTAATCTTATTCAGAGTAGAGCTTGATGATTTCGAAAATGCTCTCGCGAGGCTGGTAATTTAATTACGCACCCCTAGGAAGCTATTTCAAGTGTCCCTCAATGCTACGAACACTGACGCACAGTGGTGACGGTAGAGGCGCAGTGTCGTGGAAACGAGAATGAGAATTCAGACCAAGTCCCACTTGCGCGCGTCCTACAACAGACGCTATATATATAGTTAATACACAAATATATCTCCTCTCCAGGGGACCTCGATATGAGTCGAAAATATTCGCTGATCTTTCTGGGCTCGCAGTTGGGTACTGTCATGCATGTTACTTAGACAATTAGGCAAATCAGATTCACATTTCTCGAGAATTCGAACGAGCGAAAAAGAGCATTTGACGACTTGCGTTTTTCAATCTCGACTGTAGACACACCCTAGTTAACGTCAACTTCAAATCATTTCGTGAAAAATTGATTTAGCAATGGCATTCATGCGTTTCGGATCATGATAATTTGAGGGACAAGCGATTGCAGTGACTATATAAAGGAGCAATTTGAAAGTCGTTTAAGGGTGAAAGAGTTCATGGAAATAGCTATAAGGCATGTAATGCAACCGATCAAATAACATCCCATCGTCTTACGACTACGCCAGTCTGCATTTATCTCCACAAAGAAACGCGGGAATTCGCCGAGAAAACCATCTGTAACACTGTACAGACGTTGGCTGAGTTTTCCAATGGTTTGTTGGTCGGATTCTGAGGTTTCTGGTATTCGTGCATTGCCCACTTCCCATGTGTCAACAACTGAGTGTGGAGAACAAATATTTGCCTATTAGCCGTGTACAGCATTGACCTCTAATGGTCAACATTTCCGGTTGAGTATTTGCTGGCCAAGACATGTAATACACAGAACGACTTTACGGAGACAGAAGAAAAAAAAACGATAAAAGCGCGCAAAGTTAATGACAATTACTTTCTCCCTCGAAGAGTAAATTTTGTCTCTGAAATGAAAATATTTTGATTCAGATTTTACAATAATTACATGTTTACATTGTACAAAAATACAACCATTAGTAATAGGAACAAATGTAGAATAAACTAGTTATCAATTCTTGTCGGAAACACTTCAAAGAGATTCAACAGTGAACCTAACTCGTTTATTGGTAATCCTGAAGATTGTTGTGGTTCGCAAATGACCGTGCAAAAATGTCTTCTCGGAAGGAAAAAAACCATTAGACGATTATCATTAAATTAATTACTTTCTATTGTATTACAAATGTCCAATAAACTTGGAATGAGATATCTTTTTGAACCACAGATAATGAAAGGATTAGTGAGTTGAACAATGAGTGATCTTCTCCGAGAAAATATGACCAAAATAATGTAAACCACACATGTTATGGATTTGTTGTTCAATCAGTTGTTTTTGTCTTTCTCCTGCACTTCCTTTCCAAATTGTTGAGGTCGGCTGGCTTTTCCATTATAATTCTTTCGGTAAATGTGTTCGTAAAAGTGTAAAACTGATTGTCAGTGTTTCTGGTTTTAATCATGATCCTAGGTACAGCCAGTAAAGGACCGAACGTGATGACAAGCAACCAATTCAACGCGTGTGTGTCAAATTATCTCAAGGTATAGAAACATTGAAAGACATATTTATGAAACTCCTTTTCGTCCGTGTTTTAATTCATATTTGCACTAATACTAACTCAAAATAACACGTCCAAATAATGTTTGTATGCACTGTAGCTAACTGAATGGGTCTCCTATAAAACTATCGACCTGACTGTCCAGTTAGCTCCAGTTTTATGGAAAGATTTACACAGATAGTCGAGTTCTAACCGACAACTTGTTACATCGTTTCTCTCTGTTTATTATTATTCATCTACTTGAGGAATTCAATTCCCTACTTTAAATTACAAGAACAGAGAGCTAAGTCACAGCAGATTTGAAATACTAACTGTTACCTAAACGTTGTACATCAGGTTTTCTTATCATAGATTTGTCATCAAATGTGCCAGAAGACGCTTAATGACCCCATGGCAGTGCTCGAAATGTTACATCGTCGTTGCGGAACTTTTTGATACATGAAGCCGACTTCAACAGCCACGACAAAATGGCTGAAGCACAACACTAGAACATGGAACTCGTATGAAGAGTCTTCCACCTGCTCTGGAGGTTTTAATCAACACTATCCATGCTGTTCTTCGTTTGAGAAGTCTCTTCGGTTCTTCTAGAAAGGTCTGATTGTTATCTCGTTTTCATATCGGCCGCAGATTTCAGTGGGTTATTCAATGAACTGTCTCCATTCACCTTATCTTTCAACACGTTTTGGCTCTCAGACTTACATAATAACAATCAATTATCAAACACTTTCAGCACTCTTTGGAAAATCTTTCGAAATTCATAAGGGTTAAGTCTCAGTTTTTTGGATTGAGATCTGCGGCACTGATATGAAATTCCACCACTGTTGAACTATTGGAGAAATGCTCATGCATGACTATTTGTACCAAACTGAGTACCAATAAAAAACTATTATTATTACTGTTTAATTATTGACTTATCTAAAACAAATGTGATCGTTTTTATCTTCAATATTGACATCTATACTTTTTAAGTAATAAATAATTATTTAATTAAGAAATTATTGGAGTTTACTCATGTACATCTAGATTGTACTAAAGTACATATAATTTATATGTGTACATAGCTTGAATGGATCGGCATTAAAAACTCTAAGGACCTTGCTTACGTCTATATAAAATAGATCAAAATCCGTTCAATAAATACAGGAGATTTTTGGTCCAAGCATTTTCAATGCTCTCTTAGTTGCAATAGGTAGAATTGTCATCGGTTTTCAACAGGTTTTTATCGATGATTGATAGCAATCATGATGTCTACCACACAAAGTAAATGTAAGTAAAAGTGATACCATCTTGATCAGGGTCATTTCTAATACTTTAATTGCGAGAGAGGAAAGTTTGTGAATCTGTTTTCATCGTGGAAATATCCTTTGAATCTAAAGATTTGTAGCTACATAAATTAGATTTACAGGTAAAACAGTTTGTTCTATTTACTCCGTTTTGCTATACCAATATGTATTCCCCAGGTAAACAATGGGAATTCAGTAATATAAGACTAAAATAAGATGAGAGATAAAAGCAGAGTCGAGAAGCAAAACTGAGGCGATGACACTGAGTTACAAACCCCAGGCTGAACGATGTAGAATTACATTGATTTAGATCTTAAGTACATGTGAGTTCTCTAAGTTTCTAGATGCTTCTGCTAAAGAGATTGAACAAAATCTCGACTTATGGATTGTTGAAACACATCAATAAAAGCAATAGCATCACACAACATACTGACTAACATACTACGAATGTTCAAGGGCGTTCCAAGAAGAAATTCCACTACGCTATGATTACGTGGTCTGAGGGGATAAATCGTACCAAAAGCTCAAATTTTGAATGGAAAATTGTTTTTGCAGATTTTTCCGAATAAACCAACCACTATTACATTTCGTTTATTATAGTTTATAATATAAACACCAACCAATTTGAATTGATAAATTTGCTATAGAATACACATGTATTTCTCATGTCTCTGTATAAATAAATTTTTCTCATTTCTAGTGCCACTACAACTATGTCACAATTATGATACTGATCTAGTTATCAGTTTAATGATAATTTTCCCGCTGTTATTAGAAAGAAAGAAGACTTTTCACAAGCAAAGAAAACATCGGCTTTGATTCAACACAAATCGCGGGTGTAGAGATGTGGGTGAAACGCTCGCTTTGCCTCTTTCACCAACTGAATAACGTTTCCCAAGCCCAAGTAACGAAATCTTTCGCCATGCTTGCGAGCTAAATAAACCAGAGCCTGTAGAAGATAAATCCATTGGAAATCCAGCTTCTGTGTCCATCATCACGGTATTCCTAACTGTCAAGGCTTGGTAACAAATGCCATACTAATACACTGACTGTAAGCGATGCATCTGTGTGTCTCACTGAACAACCAACACACAACTAAAAAACATGGTGGTAACGATTCAGTTTGTCTTGTCGTTATGACAGTTCCCTTGGATGTAGACCTTCCTTCCTTCCTTCGATTGTGTCCCCCATTGAGTTCACTGGATAACACAACCTAATAGAGCGACAGTACTTTAATAAACTTTAATTGTGTAGTATATAGATTGATATGCGAAACACTAGACTAAAGAAAGTGAACAATAATCCCATATACACAGCTATGCAAAACAATGACGAAAGGGTTCATTTTGAACCGTTTTAATACTGATGTCTTGTGTAAACACCACAAGCTTATACCAACCCCACAGAGATTGTTTACACGAATTCAAAAGGGAAAAATTGCTCGCCGCATTTCAACACTTAGGAGATTACGATCGCGTTTTAATCCCGACTCTTAGCCGTAGATCAGACGCTCCAACGTGTCAAACACAATAGCTCTTAAGTCGATCCATGAGGTATTGCTGCGAACTCAAAACCATTCTTCTAAGATTAGACGAAGAAAAGTGTCAACCCCATAGTTAAGTGAAAGACGAAAAACATGCAACCACGTTCTGTTTTTATCATGCGGCAAATATCTTTCATTGCCTTGACCTCAAAATGGCTTCGTTTGTTCAGCCATGGCTTTTAGCTTTTCAATCTCCTTTATCTCCGCGTGTAGCTCTTGATTAACTACATCCCTGGCCTGTCGTGGTATTGGTTTGAACACGTTGTTAATTTGCTTTCATTGGTAATTTGTAGTAGTAAATTGTGTGTGTGGAGCTCTTGAAACTCAAGTACTTTGTTTCCGTTGGTCTTTCGCTTTCCCCCAACTAATCAGTAACCCTAACTTTCCAATGGAGCCGACAACACTGCATCCTGCTTTATAAATACGCTCGCAACGTTTATTTTTAAGTCTCTGTGAATTGTCGGAAGCAGTTTCACTGACAAAAAGTCTTATTTGGGTTATCTCTTTCTTCGCGAGACCTAAAACCGACCCAAAACTAATTTGTCAACAGAGTTCCTTCCTTGCTATAGCCAAGTCTAGGCTTCCTTCCTCTGTACTTTCTTGGAAAAGGTTCAAAGGACCAGTGTTCTAGTCAAGACAGGTTAAAACTGATATAGTTCTTTCAAACACTTTTTCTATTAGTCCAGTGCTTGGAAATATTATAAATATCTCGCATTAAAATTGTGTTGTTCGGCGTTATATCAATAACATCCCACAGGCTTGGACAAGAATCAACCCTGGGGTGTATCAAAACCAAGACGTAGACGAGGGTAACTTGTTTGTCTGTCATCCAGTTATTGTTGTAGATAAAATCGAGGGGAAAGTAAGAGAAGTGAGAGACACAGAATCAACTGGCGACTATAATTGAGTTCACACTTGACTCGGAATCTAGTGTCAAGGTGATTGGTAGAAAATGCAGTTTAATTAATCTTATTGTCACAGTACATTCGGACATTATTGTACATTGATTAAAATTGCACAAATCAAAAAACTAATCAACTTGTTTATAAGGATGTGATAGATTTTCTTAGGAGAAGATTGCATGGTAACCTCTTTACTTTTTCAACGGAATCATACTAATACCAATTAAAAATCTTTGCGCTTTGAGCTACACATTTGCGAGGCAGAACAGTCCAAGAGTTTGAGATGGCTCTGAAGACCAAATCACGAAGTTGTGAAATCAAATGATGGATCGGTAATAAAATTTGTTATCGCTCAAATCAAAAACTGATGACTTGCTCACGAACTTTAAACCCACGTTATCTAAATAGTGTTAAAAGCTCTCAAGAAGTTCGAAGGCCTTATCGGCAACTTGGTGTCTGCTAGAGCTCGGCAAGGTTCGCTAAGAAACTGCGCCAGCCGAATCTAAGTATCTGGATGTCTCTGGGTTCGCGAACGGGTTCTCAAGCCACTTGCGGCTTGCTGTAAACAACTAATCAAGTGTCTAATTATCGGCAAATGCATCATCGACAGCGTTCTATGTGATACAATCAAGATAAGAGCGTGTATTGTATGGGCATTGTGGGCTGAATGGCCGAGCCCTGAGGCCTCTCAACACGACCATTCACCACATCAGCGCACTGCTGTAAAATACATTAAAAACGCATCAAACTTTCAGTGAAAATGCTTTAGATTTCTCACAGGTTAGACGCTAGCAGAGTCCCACAGCGGGGACTACATGTCTTTCGTCCACCCCCCACTCAGTGTAGGTTTAGGCCAGCATAGCCAAAGGGTCATGTTCAGAAGTAAATTCGTGCTTTGTCTCGTGTCACACGCCAGACAAATGGCATGTAACTTATGGGATACACCCGGCTCGCTGTCACTGGACACCGGGATAACCGGTAGAGGGCTTTCGCTGATGCCGGGAAAATGGCCCGTATCGATGCCTTTTCATCGGGGGATTTAGACGCAGGATTGACTTCAGCATGATTGTTACCCGTATCAATAAAGCTACCTGATAGAGAATGCAGGGACGGGAGAGACGGGGGATTTCTAGATACGCCAATTTGTCCAGCCAAGTTTACCCGAGTGCACTTACACTGTATTTATATACAAACTGAAGTATTAAGAAAAGAAGCCCTGAATGGCCGTACCACGGGGAGCCGAGCTGTTCCACGTGTAGACAGACAGCTAATGGTTCCCGCATGGCACGAAATCTGGTCGCATCGGAGTTTTAAGATGGGAGGGAAACCGGAAATCATACAAGAGAGACCCCTCGGAGCAACGGTGATAGCAACATGTTCGACTCGGCCGAGACAAAATGTCGTAGAGATAGCGGACAAGATAGATGGTTAAAATTAATTTTGGTTTAAAATATATTTATTTTGTTTTTTCTTTGTTATATATTAACTACAACAAAGGAATATAAAATCAAACTGGTTTAAAAACATATGCACTTACTTTTTTCTGCCTCGTCTTCGTTCTGTTGGACGACTTGCGCTCTTCGTTGATCCACGAGCTGAAAGATAACACATAGATATATCGAGATGAGCACATGATATGGGTGACTTGTAGCAGTGTAAACGGGTTGATGAATTGGCTGTTGAAATGACCGGTGGCGAACGGCGCGACACAGTCAGCCGAATAATTCAATTAAATCAAATAAATTACCTGTCAAGCACTGATAAACGAGGTCGAAGATTCACGTACAGAGATGGTTTAGATGTTTATTTATTCAGAGGACTACACATTGGAGACACATTCAGATTGTAGACGGACAGACAGACAAAACAAGTACAATCGGACAGACAGACAGTTATTGTCAGCAATGTGTGGTACGTACCTTCAGATAAACTTTAATCTCCTCTGCTCTTCTCATAAACCTGTCAATCTAATTCATTTGATAGGCATCATTACACAATGAAAAGTATAAACAGTGATAGACAACCCGCAAAAAAAAAGACAAAGGACAGACAGACAGACAGACAGACAACCTGCAGAAGGACACAAACAGATGGATTTATGGACAAACAGACAGACAGACAGACAACCTGCAGAAAGACACAAACAGATGGATTTATGGACAAACAGACAGACAGACAGACAGACTGCAGAAGGACACAAACAGATGGATTTATGGACAAACAGACAGACAGACAGACAACCTGCAGAAGACAGACAGACAACCTGCGGCAGAAGACAGACA
>JAUPMF010074315.1:0-11315 GCA_031471435.1 Stomphia didemon | reverse complement strand
ATCCGTTAGCTCCGTCTGTTAACAGTAATTTTGAAATCGTTTTGAATGGATAGGTAAACAAAGCGGAACAAATCCAGCCGACTCGCCATCTTTATTTATGACTGTTGCTAGGTAACAGAGCACTATTACCGCTGACTTCAGAGTACTCGTTTTACACTTGTGCCCAGATCCCACTCGTTTAGGAAGGAAATAATAAACCGACGTATTTTGTGGATGTTACTCGGGCTTTCCAAATAAAATGCTCGAGTTATAATTTTACCTTTTTTTGCGTTCGGTCACAAATCGACGCCAAGTCTCTAAAGCGCATGCGTGGAAGATGTCAATGAGCACAAGTATCCCAAACACGAATCTTGAGCAATGTCTAGAGCGGACAAATAAGAAAGCCCGAGTTCACGCAGTTGTGCGTCTAGTTTTATTTATTTTCAAAGTCAATGAAAACAGATCAGCAATTGAGTCAACATCAAAAGTGAGTTTGATTAATGTTCATATTTTATTCCATCTCATGTCAATATAAATATTTTGTCATATTCTCTTTTGGTATAAAACAAACTATAAATCTTAGATTTTAAGGGTTAGAGTAAAATATATAAATAAGGAGTGGAGATGAATGAGAGATTGGGTCATCAGTAGAGGAACAATGTATAGTGACCATGACAAGCTAATAGAGTGTGAACTACCTATAATGTTCTCCCGTTTGCTGGTTATGATACAATCCTCGCCGTTCCTTTACAGAATTTATTTTTAAACTAATTTAGTTGTGGTCACGAGGTTACTTGGATCTAGCCTCTAAGAGAACATTTCGTAGCGATGACGGGCCAGATGACGTAATGGACGGCAGAGACTGGACAGGAGTCATGGAACCAAAAAGAAGTGGGTTTGAAGCTGGTGGCGCTACTTGTGACCTAAAACACCCACACTGGTTAACGAATATTATGATATCTATAGGTACAATATCAACAGAAACCAACGCGACCACTCGCATTTCACAGACACCGCGTACGATCGACTGGTACTTCAAACGAGTTGGTGTTTTAACACTGTTGTTGTTACCTCGTGTCCATTGGCCTGATCGCATTATTCATTGTTGGTCCCGGTGCAACACTATTGCCAGGCATTCTAGGAGGAACCATGGGTGTTATAGGTGAGAAGCCCCCGAAACCCATCGAGAGGCCGGGGGGTCTGACCGGCGCAGTCAACACGGACGGCACAACAGAGCTTGTTGGCATGGTAACAGGTCCAGGAACACCCGTGGGAGCAGGAGTTCTCGCGGGAAGAGGTGTAGAACTGGTAGGTGGTCGTCGTCTCTCGGTGGGTGGGTGGCTCAGCGGTGTTGCTGTGGCTGTCATGCCCGTGAGGAGTGGATTCGTGGTGTTGCCATGACGACCCTGTAGTGGTGTCGCTGCTGCATCGGACTCGTGTTGAAGAAAATTGACGAATAATTCCGAAAACGACTGGAAAATAAACCAATAGAACTATTATAATCAGAACCGATCAGAACGTATTGTGTGACATGTCACGCACCTTGTCTGCGTCACGTGGTTTGTTCAGGGCGGTGGGTGACTTGGGCGCTCCGCCAAACGGAAGAAAACTAGACATCCATCCACCTTGACTCGGGGGCGCGGACCCTGTGCCAATCTGAGAAGTAAAAAATATCAAACCAAACGAGCTATGCAGAAACACCAGGGTTTAGAATAATTGTACCTTCAATAGTTCTTCCTGCGAGAATCCCATCAAGCCACCAACCACGTGGACGACCTCAGCTCTTTTCCCTTCTGGTGTATTGAAATAACCCTTCAATAGATTCCTCAACAGAGTCCTATAAAAACAACAGTCAGCTTCACACTGTAAACACTGCAACTGTCGCTGCTAAAACTTACTTGTCTACTTTGTTGTCATTAGAACTGTTCATGTCCCGGATGACGGTATGACTGACGCGCAAATCGTCCTCGAGCTTCGCAACTTTAAGATAAATCAATGTCAATAAATTAGTATACAATGATTGAATAGCCAAGGTGTAATGAGAGATTACCCGATGCTTTATGGTGGGCTATCTCTTCGTCTCGAACAGCAATCTCTTGTTTTAGTCTGCCGAGTTCATGGACGATGCTCGCTGCGTTCTGTAGCTGTATCTGGAACCAAAGGAAATGACAACTATTGCAATTCACATCCATCTTTAGCAATATCTCAGCACAAAACAATTGCGCCCATTTTGTGTGCACAGATAAGTAAGTGTACACTGTGAATGAACTTACTCTCAGTTCGTTTTCTCGTTGCTGGATGTGCATAACATAGATAAGCAATTGTACACTATGAATGTACTTACTCTCAGTTCGTTTTCTCGTTGCTGGATGTGCATAACTTCAGTACGCGCAGCGTTTATCTGGAGCTGAGCTCGGTCGCGCACCACTGACAGCTCGCCTTCTTTCTCTGCAACAAAACAAATAATCAAATATCATATAATATTCTAATAAGGTATCGTACAGTGATCAATCACGAGCCCTCACCTCGTTGGAATTGCTCCAGTACCATCTGCAGGTTATCCAGTGACGTAGCGTACTGTTGAGCCTGTTCTTGTACAGCGGATAACTGCATTACTGCTTCGTCTCTTTGGTTGGCCAATGAATGAAGCTGTTCTTGAAGACTGTCCAATTGCTGGGTGGCCTGGCGACTTGGTAGATAAGAAAACGCAGTTCAGAGTGCATTGTGGTGCATTTTACACGGCGTAGTAACGATAAGGAAAGAATCATGGGATACAACAGGGCCGAATGATGGTCATCAATATAAAACCATGCCCACGCAGTACGAAGAAATAACTTACTTCCTGTCCTGCATGGAATGTGAGCTGGATAAGATCTGTTCCTCTGCATGTGCCAGCCTAACTCGCAGTTCCTTCTCTCGGTCCTCGGCCTCGATTGCTTCTCTCGTGTAACTCTCCTCGACCTGTACGGAAACACATGTTACTTTATGCTACCTCACATGCTACCTCACACAACACCTCACACAACACCTCACACAACACCTGTTACCTTACCTCACATGCTACCTCACTTCACCTGTTACCACACCTCACCTGTAACAGATGTTCTCGTAGTCGTTCCAGTTCTCTGCCCGACTTGGCTTTAGCTTCTTTCTGCCCGCCACACGCTTTAGACAAATCGTTCTGAAGCACTGAAATCCTTTGCTCCAGCTCATCACTATTTTTCGATAGCTCTTCTCTCTCTCTCGATAACTCGTTAATCCGGTTATCTCTCCCCTGCAAAACCTGTGTATACTGGTCGCTGTTTGTATGTAGTTTCGCCGCGTTGGACTTTTCTTCTGCCAGTAGGTTAGTGAGTCGATTATTGTCCGAGATAAGTTTTTCCAGTTCGCTTTGCTTTTGAGACAGTACGGTAGCATTTTCCTCCTTTTCAATTATCATTTTATCCAATTCCTTTTCCATTTTTTCTTTTTCTTGACTTAACCTTTCCAAATCATGACCTTTATTTCTCTCTTTTTCACTCACGACTTTCGTCAGGTTTAAAATTTGACTTTGTAAGTCAGCCACTATACTTTCTTTGTCTTGTAAAATATCCTCTCTTTCATTCTGCATTCTCATCATTTGTTGGTTCAACTCTTCTTTCTCCCGTAGAACCTCTTCCAACTCGTAATCCCTCGTACCCGATGACTGAGTCAACACGTTCAGACTAGATATCTGGTTCTTTAGGGTTTGAATCTCGTTATCTTTTGCTCGCAGCACGTTACTTCTCTGGTTTAAGATTCTTTGAATGAGTCCTGAATAGTTGTTCGTCGCGTCTTCAAAGCCTTGTTCAGATAAACTAAACGTACAGTCCCCTAGTGAGTTGAACGCCTTTAAAAGTTTATTCTTGAGTTCTGCAATCTGCTTGTTCGAGGAATGAAGAACTTCTTCTTTCTCTACTCGCATGTTTTCCAGCTCAAGTGACAGCGATTCCTTCACGTGGGAATGCGATTTTTCGATTAAATCAAATTCGTTTTTGCTCGAATGTAAAGTTTCGTTTAACGTTCGTACTTCGTCTTCGAGAAGTTCTATTCTAGTGTTTTTCTCGTTGACAGAAGACGAGATTCTTTTCAACTCAGCCTGCAGTTCACTGCTCATGTTTTGAGTGTTCATTTTGAGATTTCTCATGTCCTTCTTGAGTTGTTCATTGAGTTCAGATTTGTCAGTAACATTGTGATGTAAATTAGAAAGTTGCCCTTGCAGCGCAGCGATTTGTTTCTCCTTTAGCTCGAGCTCGCTCCGTGATGCCCTCTCCCGCGAATCGGAAGCGTCGTTTTTCTGTAGTACTTCCTTCAGTGGAGACTGCGCATAAACATGTGCAGCAGTAGCAGCCATGACAGGCGTAGAAGCATCAGCTAACGCCACGATCTGTCGGTCTTTCTCACTGACCAGTGTTAACAAGCGTTCTTGTTCTTGCTTGAGAGCATTGAACTGCTGCAGGTATTCTCCCTGCATTCTGTGCATCTCGTTGTGCTTAGACTTCTCTTTCTCATCCAGTAACTTCACCATGTAGTCATTCCTTTCTCTCACCTTCGCTATTTCATTGCCCTGAGATTCATTGAGAGCGAGAAGTCGCGAGTGTTGGCCGTGCAGGACGACGGATGCTTGAGCCTTTGCGTTCATCTGATCTTGAATAACCTCGAGTCTGTCGTTAACATTGACCAAGTCCTGTTCTTTCTGCTCGAGCTCCGCCATTAGACGGTTCGTTTCTTCCGTCAAGTTTGTGATTTGTTGTACATAATGATCCAATGCCTCATGGCTGCTCTGATCTGTCTGGTTCACCGCAGCTATCAACGACACTTCTTTCTGCTTCATGGCTTCGATTTCTTGTTCTTTCTCCTGCAGCAAACGAAGCATTCGCGAGCTTTGACTGTGCGATTCGTGGCTCATGTCGTTACTCGTTGACCCTGCTTCGTTATGAAGCAAACCTACCTTTTCCTTCAGCGTTTTGTTAACTCTCGCTACGTCCAGTCTGAGTAGATCATTTTCGGCTCCTTTTTCTCTCAAATCCAGCTTCAGTGTGTCTATGCTTCTTTCTTTTTCCTCGAAATGCGTTTCCAACTCATCTTTTTTCCTCGTTAAACTTGAAATCTTGTGGTCTAATTCTCTTCGCACAGCGACATTACTGCCAACCAGCTCGTTGAGTTTATCCATCTCCACATCCAAGTGTTCTACTTCAGACCTCTTTGCTTGCAGCTCATGCTCCACGTGGTTAAGAGCTCGACTCTTCTCGTCCAATGAAGTATTGAGTTTTTCATTATCCGCAGAAAGGGCAGATATCTTTTCTTCTAGGGACTTTTTACCGAATTCACTTTCTTTAGCGTGTAGAGCAAGCTGCTCGACCTCGAACTGTAGATGGGATACACCAGCAATCTGTTGGTCCTTTGCATGGAGTTTATCCTGGTAATCTTGTACGATGAAGCTCAACTCATCTTTCTCAGCAGCAACCATTTTAGTCTCTTCGGACAACGAGTTGACCAGATGCTCCTTACTTTGCAGTAAAGCCAGAAGATTCTCCTTCTCGTTTCTCAAATCCTTCAGAAGCATTTCGCTCTCTCTCACGTGCTCGGCCAGACTGGTGTTCTCGTGAGTCAGGTCTTCGTTTGCTTGCTGCTTCTCCCCGAAGGACGTCATCAACTCTTCGTTGGTTTTCTTGTAGTTTTCTGATTCTTTCTTCTTCTCTGCGAGTATCTGTAGAATTCCTTCCTGTTCGTCTCGTAACATATCGAAATCATCTTCCCTGTACGACGTCGCGTCTCTCAGCTGAGAATCAAAACTGTCCTGTATATCCAGCATCTTCTCGTCTCTCTCAACGATCATCGTCATCAGCTTCTCTTTCTCTTCGCCGAAGTTCTTCACCTCGCAACATTTTTCTTCGAGTTGAACACTAATCAACTCAGCTTCGGTAGTCTTAGCCTCGATTCGGTGGATGAGGTCGTTGGTTTGTTCTCGTAGAAGAGAGTTATCCCATTCAAGTTCATCGATGGCTTTCTTGGCATTCTGGATTTCTTCTTCTAACATGGATTTCTCGTCCAGGCTTACACTTAACATGGATTCATTAGCCTGTCGCTGCTCTGCGTCTTTCAGCGCTGTTCTAGTCCGTATGACCCATTCCTTCAGATGCAGCCTAAGAACCTCTGCCCTCTCAGCCTCGTTTTCAAACCCGCATATATCGTCCTTACTAACGATCTCTGACCCAATCAGTTCGTCTTCCAAACTCCTTACAGATTTCACTAAATTGCTTCGTTCCTGGGTTGATTGATGTTCTTCCTCTTGCAGTTGGATTTGTTGCTTGTTGGTTCTCTCTTGTTCCTCTTGCAGTTCGAGTCGTTCTTGTGTTACTCTGTCTGTCTCTTCTTGTAATTCGAATCGGTTTTGTATTATTTGGTCTTTCTCTTCTTGTAGTTTGCTGAATTGCTGCGTTAACTTCCCCTCCTCTTCCAGAAGTTCGATTTCTTTCTGGGTTATTTGCTTTTTCTCTTCTTGTAATTCCATTTTTTCCTGGGTAAGTTTGTCTCTCTCTTCTTGCAGCAAAGTCTCTTGGTCTTCATTGTTTTCGATGGTCGAGTTTTCTTGTAACGTTCTGCACTGGTCGCGCAGTTCTTTCATCTGTGTCTTCAGGTTGATCACAACTTGCTCCAAAGCGCTCTTGTCGTTTTCCAGATCAGCTTTTACGTACTCAAAGTCGTCGAGGTTAGCTTGGTATTCCTCGATCTGCTCGTTCAGCTGTGCTATGATAAGCTCGTGCTCAATACTTGGTTTCCTAGACAACGTGTTTTCTCCAACTGTCTGTTCTTCGCGGTCTTCATGGAGAGAAATACTTTCCATAGATTCAGCAGATGGTTCAGTTTCCACGGTATTATCCATCGAATCGAGTCCCTTGTCTTCAGAGAAGTAGAAATCGCTTGTGTCAGCTTTAGCAGGCTCGCCTTCGACAACTCGAACCCTTTCCTTCAACTCTTGGACCTTGTTCTGTAGACCAACAATGGTTGACTCTAGAACGGTCTTCTCTGCTTGTAAAGACGAAATCAAATCATTCCCCTCGTCCAAAGAATCGTTGGCAGTTTGACAGCCTATTTCTGATATCAGGTATTTGGCTTCATGTAAGATTTGCTGGTTGTCTGCTCGCAAGTCCTCCACAACATTTTCTTGTTCGTCTATTTGCGATCTCAGTTCAGATGTTTTGGACATCAATTGGTCTTTCTCTTTGCGGGCTTTTTCCTGTCGTCTCGAGTTCTTGTCGCCCAACTTGGCTTTGACGTCGGCAACCTGCTGACGAATGTGCTGGTTATTGGCCTGAGGAGATAGAAAGGAGAAAACACAACTTACAATATAGCAACATGTAAACATCTATGGGTGGCTGGTTAAGGGTGAATCTGAATGATTTATAAAAATGTTAGCCATCAAATGTTTGAAGCAAGTAGCAGAAGCGAGCAAGAAGCAGAGGTTGTTGGTGCGATAAATAGGAAAATATCTGGCATGCCATACACCAACACAAGATAATCTAACGCATATCTATCACATGGCGCCTTCTCATAGTCGAAGGCAGTTCGCCAGTGTCAGTTGCAGTGAGCATTATTGTTACGAACTGTTATCACGGACATGCCTGGTGAAAAGAAAACAAGAAGAATCAGACCATCACAGCTTCGCCCAGAGCTATACCAACAACCAAGTCGCCTGCTCAGTGTCTGCGTTATCGTACAGTTAAAGCACACGTGTTAAATGATTTAGCTCAACAAAGAGGGACTTGCAGAGTTAGTGATTGCATATTATATATTATTTTATGTTATAGTTGTAGTCGTATTTTGTGTGATGTGTACAAATATTATTTTAGTATTATCAACGAAGAACACAAGATTTTATACAGACAGCAAAGCAAACCTTCAGCAACACATTTTTCTATTGAAAAATTAATTAACAAAATTATTATTATTGTTAGAAATATGTTACTTAGCAAAACAATTTTATAGTTGTAGAGAAAGAAAAGTTAAGACAGATAAAGAGCTTTTATTTTAAGCAGATAGTTTATAGATTAGGCAAAGAGAGTTTGTTGAATATTTTTTCTCATTCGGCAGAAGATTTTAAAGTTTAGAAAGATAAGTTTAGATAAGACTGTTACGGTTTTTAGCAACAAGCAGCTATGATCTTACAAGTTTTTCTGTAAGCTCAACTATGCGTTCCTTGTCAGCAATCAAACCAAGCAATAGCTGGCAAGCAGTGAAAGCCAATTCTTCTTGTTTACTTTCAGCCATTGCTGAGATATTAGAGGGATTCATTACATGTCTGGCCTGTAACTGTGCCAAAAGTCTTTGATTGCTGGAGTGCAAATCATGTCTGACCTTCTGGTACAGCTGTAGTGTTGCCACGTAACGTCCCCACAAAGCTGTTGACAGAGGAAACATGGTTAGACATAGAGTTCATCAACAGAGTTATTAGCAAAACCTTGATGGAATATAGAAAATACTGTACATGACTTTTTCAGTGAGTCAGTCCTTCAACTACGATAAAGCATGTTGACCTAAGACATTGAAGAGAATCACTTACCAGTAATGATAGATTTGAGGTGAAGGATCTCATCCTTAGCATCACCTTTGACCATGCAAACCTTTCTTAAGCTATCAATCTCAATACGCTGTTCTTCTTGGTTGCCATGAGATATCTCAAGTTCTTCCATCAACTCTAAGGTGGATGAACTCAGAGACTCTAGTCCTTTCTTCACTTCATTCAGGGAATTACGATGCTGGCATTCCTTGGCACACAGGTCATCTCTCTCTTCACCAATGGATGACATTTCAACTTCCTTTTCTTGGAGTTGTTCTTTCAGTAAGTTGATTTGATTTGAGAATGAAGCTAAATTATTTTCTTTTTCTATTAGTTGTTCTTGTAGAATTTGGACATCTTTACTTTTCTTATTCTGTTCATGTAGTTGTCTATTTTGTTCTTCAAGAACTGCTAGTTGTTGTTGTGTCTCTTCAAGTCCACTCATACTTTCTTGAAGTTGTTTTTTCATCTTTTCAAATTCGTTTTCATTTGACTTAAAGGAATTGGATGCTCTATCCAGTTGTTGACGATGGTTGCTAATGGTCTGATGAGCTAGTTCAAGTTCTTCTCTAAGAGCAGCAGCATCATCTCCACTACTATGTGATATTGACTTCATCCCCTCAAGGTTGTCCACCTCTGCGATGATACAAAATGATGTCACTCTGAGATAAAAATATGTTTTCTAAACCTGATGGCAAATTATTTACAGTATATTTTGGTACCTTCAAGAATCGTGAGTTCATGCTGTAAGTCTTGCTTTTCTTCTTCCCATTTCTGCATCTCTAATTTGTGTTTCTTGTTTAAGTTGGCAATCTTATGTGAGTAAGTGCTTTGCAGTGTGGTAAGCTCATGTTGGTACTGGTCAATTTCTCTATGAAGATTTTCTTGGCTATCCTGAACAAAACAAATGTAAACAAAACATTAAATTAACTTATATAACAGGAACTGAACCTTGGAAACATGTTGTTTAATGGCCAACTGATATGCAGTGTACATGTACAGCAAAACAATTACACAAATAAATATACAATTCTGACCTGGGAGCCAGAAAATGTTTTCCATTGATGGCATTCAGTCTGCAGTCTAACTATTTCAACTTTTAGTTTTTTCAGCTCCTCATGTTCACCAATACTATCTGTAGAGTCATGCCGAGTTCTGTTCCATGAAGACCCATGGCTGACATCATGATCATGTTTGTTGATCTCTTCTTTGAGGCTTATTATTTCTTGCTATAGGTGACAAAAATAAAATACAAGAATGTGACAATCCGGTGAGACTATGACAGATGGCTATATATAGCATAGGCAAGGTGTATTATATGATACATTATTATTAAATATTATTATTTTTAGAAGACAAACCTCTTTTTGCGTCAGCTGCTGCCTGTAGTCTCTAGCAACATGTCTAGCTTGTAAGTCAGCAGCTTCGACCCTTTCTTGTAACTCCTCATTTAATTGCTTAAGTTTTTCATACTAGAAACAC
Organism: Stomphia didemon; assembly: GCA_031471435.1. Lineage (NCBI taxonomy): Eukaryota > Metazoa > Cnidaria > Anthozoa > Actiniaria > Actinostolidae > Stomphia > Stomphia didemon. Next base: position 1,276 of record JAUPMF010074315.1, on the reverse strand, counting down.
AAGAAAACAGTGTGCATGAATTACAGAAGATACAACAAGATAAATGAAGTCCTACTAATGCAATAAGGATGGGTGAATGGATGGACCAGGAAATGGCCAAGAATGGACTCATCATACAGGTACGTCAACAAAACATGTTTGATTATGGTTCACAGTAGAAAAGATAAAAGAGGTTTGGGAAAATCCAAATAATACGTCATAACGTTGGTCATAATACATGCATCCTATAAATACATTATCATAACATATACATTAGGCAATCAATTATTGGGTATGATCAATAGGGACACAGGCAGCTATATTTTACCTCAAACTTCTGATTATCCAACACAATCTGGAGTTCTTTTAGCCGTTGTTTGGCAACGTCTAACTCGGCAGAAGGATCTGCAAATAAAACAAATTCTCAGACAGTCTAGTAAAGCTCACGTACCAAGTGCTTCAGTCACAACAACAACAAGTGAATCAGATAACTGAAATCATTGTGTTGAGAGAACTCGTGTGAACAAAGATTACTGATCGTAACTCCGATAGCACCAGGGTGTTCTGGGTACGGGATAATATCAGAGTAACATGAATCTGTTTTTACCTGCTACTTCTTCAGTCCCTTCGGTTAACATTTCTCTAGTAAAACTAGAGATCTGCCCGGTGATATTGGTCAGGGACGACAGACTGTCCGAGATGTTCAAGTTCGAGCCCAGCCAAGACATTTTATCGCTGTATTATGGCCCTAAAATCACTAAAATCTATAAAGAAAACAGTCCATATTGGAGAAAGCACAGAAATATCGTGGATGATGTGGCACGAAGATACTACGACACCTGTGATTGGCTAGTTAGTCCGCCATTTTGATTGCTTATTAACATACCAAATGACGGTCCTTTAGAAAGGGGCTTATATAGAGTTGCAAAATAGTGCCGCTTTTCTCGATGGGTGTGTGCCGCCCAAAAGGGTCAATTTTTTAGCTAGGTGATAAATAAATGCACTGAAATAAATTGCAAATAAATGTCAATTTTCTATGCTACGTAAAAAATATAGTTATCAAACAGAAGAAAAAAAATATATAATTGTTCACCCATCCAAGTGTTATGAGTGCTGGAACGGGCTTGACTTCAGTGACTCGGGTGACTGCGCGTTTCACCACTAGGCTACAGTATCCTGCTAATTAGCATAACAATAGGCATCGTGGGATAGACTACAAAAATTTGTCCATAGTTTTTCGGTAGAATGAAGCGGATAGAGCAAGGGGTTGATCATCAGTGTCTAGGGGCCGATTAAC
>JAUPMF010074293.1:0-13009 GCA_031471435.1 Stomphia didemon | reverse complement strand
CTTCAATTGCGGCATTAGTTCTTTAAGCCAAAGTTGTTTAAACGATTTAGCTGTTAAAGGCTCGTTTGACATTGTGTGCTCAATTCATTCAACTTTCCATCGGATACATTTTAGACACGTCCGTCTCGACCGCGTGACTTTACCCCTACATGGTCAATCACGTAGTGAGCTACACTCTCAATTCGGGTCAGCAGAACGTTTGGAAGTACAACATTTTTCAGAACAACATGCCCAACATCTGTGCTTTTGCGCTGGTGCGCAGCGACGCCTACAATGGTGACTACACTAAGAACCCTTTTGAATACGCGCTGAAGTTTGGTGTAGGAGCAGCTGCCGCTGGTTTACAATCCGTACTTCTCACGGAAGGTGCCCGAGAGATTGTAGGTCCGCGCTTGGAATGGAATGCAGCGGGACAACACGCCGTCAAGCTTTACGACTCTCTGGGGGACGCCACCACGACATTCCACGAGGGTCCCAACCGCATGTTTAACGAGAACGAGTTTTATGGGGGGTACGGCATCTGGGGGTGGAATCTCAATCCCGATGGCGACTACAAACCCTGGCTGAAAGAGTATGGGATCAATGTAGGGGGTAAAGGACTCAACCTCAACTTGGTCTTTAACCATCCCCTGCCCTTCAACGTTCAGTTGATCTGTTTTGGTCAGTTCGAGAACACCTTGGCCATCGACGGAGGACGCACCTGTGTGGTGTCCAATCAAATTGGCTAGAGAGTGGGGGAGAGAGAGAGAGAGAGAGATGAGCCTCAAAAACAAGGGGTTGAGTACCTTTGAAATCGATGCCCTGGCCGAGAGCGACCCGTACCTGAGAGCCACTTACTTGGAGACCAAGGCAGAAAACGAAGTCCCCAAAGCCATCACCCGATACCCTAGGTTCCTGATCGCCAACACGGAACCGTTGCCTGAGCCTGGCCAGCATTGGGTAGCCTTTCACTTTGTGAGCGACCAGCAAGCTGAGTTTTTCCACAGCTACGGAAAAGAGCCTAGCTTCTACTCATTTCGTATAGAACATGTTGTCGGAGGCCGCCCAACTGTTTGACCCACCGCCACATAAAATTGTGTACTGCTATAGCAAGTGGCAGCCGGCCTTCGACGAGATGAAAAGAAAAGGTGCCTGATGATCCCGAAGCATTCTTTGGGTCGCAAGGAGGTATCATCGTATTTGACGATCTGATGAGCAAAGCAACCAAAAATTCGGCGGTCACCTCCCTGTTCACTGAGGGTGCTCATCATGCACACATTACCCCCGTCAGCATTGAGCAGCACCTGTTCCCAAAACAGGGGAAAACGCAGCGTGACAACACTATGTATCTTGTTCTATTCAAGAATGCTGCCGACAGTCAAGGGCCGTCCCTGGTGGCCCGCAAAGCGTTTCCTCTCGCCGACGATTACCAACGGTTTCAAGAAGCCTTTCGAGACGCTACGAAAGTTCCCTACGGCTACCTGTTCATGGATTTCCGAAATCACATCAACGACGACCATCGACTTCGTAGCAGCATTCTACCGAAGGAGTTGGATAAACAGGTGGTCTACGTTCCTCGACGGTAATTATGTCTAGAACCAAAGCTCTGAGGAGCAGCATCCCCATCACCAGACTTGCTCCAAAAACAAGACCTGCCTTACACTGTCACATCATTAAGATGTCACGACAAAGAACACAACGATCAAAGCTAGACTAGGAGACGCCTGGTATAAAAGGGTGTTGTGCGGTGTGCCGGTTAACATTTTCGAGTGAAAAATGCACAAGCACAGACATAATATTCGCCAAATTTCAAAGAAATGCAAGACAAGACAGAGAGGTGGAAGAGTGGTCAAACGCCGTCTTCAGAGAAGCAGGAGAGGGGCTAAATACCGCCATCGAGGCCAAAGAGGAAGGGGGGAGTGGGACAGCGATGCCGTGACCAATGCCCAGCTGGCCCAATTCATTCCACCCATCATCGCAAACACCATGAAGCAAAGGATGAGCTACCTTCCCTTCCATCTATAAAGCAGACACGTTTGGAATTCCAGAGCTCAGTCAATTTTTGATCATGATCAAAAGAGGACGACGGCGATCTATGCTCTTGGGTCAAGACGGCCGCGGTAAGCGTCGGAAAAAAGGAAGAAAAAGTTTGAAAAAAGTGGGGGTCTTGATCTCGGCGCCCAGGCCTCGGCGCCGTCAGCGCGGTGGAGGTTTCATGGACAAAGCCTGGTGGACGCGCTTTGGAAAGAACCTGGCCAACACGGCGGTGTCTTTCACCACCGCGGGTCTGGCTCCCCGACCCTTTAAAAACGTGTAGTTCGTGTTCGTAAAAAGCATTTGCCATGGCTGCAAGAAAGAGAAGGAAGAGGATCTCAAGTAAAAAGGGTAGAAGAAAAAAAGTAACAAGACACCAACATCAGAAGGGTGGCGGGGTCGTAACCTTCTTGGCGCGCGCGGGACGCCTGGCTGCAAGGGTTGCTTGAGCAGGTGCCAAGCATTTGAAGAAGAACAAGTGGAAGTATGGTAAGAAAGCAGCCAAGACCATCGCTGGAGCCGGCGTCAGTGCGGGTTTAGGCGCTGCCGCCAATCTGCTGCTGGATCCACCATCGTGATAAAAGAAGCTTTCTCTTGCGATTCCACTCCATTTCCCGTGAGAGGTGGATAGCTACGTCGCAAAGAGAAACGGCGAAGGTTCCACAAATCCTGGCGATGAAAGGAAAGAACAATTTGCTACATCGTCGTTTTCGTTTTGGATTACCAAAGCCTCGCTACGGGTGGGTAGATCACGCGTTTCCACTCCCCATAAAAGGAGCACGTGGATCCGGTCAAGTTTCTATTGCAGGCGAATCATTTCAAGTGAGCAAAACACCTAAACGCACTACGGCCAAAAAAAAGAAAAGAAAACGATGAGTCGCCCCATCAAGCACCGCACCTTTTTGAAAGCCCTCAGAGTGGGAAGTCCTCATCAGGTCAAGATGTTGTGTTATCGAGCCACACCCGAGCAGCAAGAAACCATGGCTGAAATTATGCACAACGTCTTGGTGGGGGTGTTGCCTATCGAAGCCGAACATCACGAGGAGCTTCAACCTCAAGCTTCGTTCATTCGCAAGTATGCCGATCCGACTATTTCCCCGCTCACGCGATCTAAAATGACGCGAGCTCAACACGGGGGGTGGTTGAGGGGTGTCATGAGCAAGATTATGAAAAAGGGAGCCACAGTCGCCTTGAAAAAGGGAACAACGTCTGCCTTAAAAAAAACAGCTAAAGTGGGATTGAAATTGGCCAAGAATAAAGGATTTCAAAAGGCCGTGGGGCAAGGCGTTAAAAAGGGTATTCGAGACGCCAACGCTGCCATTGTCAACCGACAGGCAGCCGAGACTGTTCCTACCCACTTCGAATCGAGCCCTCAAGAAGACGAGGAAGAGTTCATCGACAAACAACTGGCACGCGAAGAGCGGCGTTACCGCGCGCTGCAAAAAGCGTGGCAAAGAAACTGACCACCATGCGATACACTCGAAAGATGAAATTGGTGCCGTACGAGGCCGGCCTTTTTGGGGAAAGCCCTCCCGACGACAGAATGCTAGGCGATCAGACCGGTGGTGGTGGTGGTGAGCAGGAAGGCGGTGCAGGCAAGGACAAGTGGAAAGGCTTGATGGAAAACTTTATGGCCACACAGGAAATTCACGAACCCATGTCATTGATTCGTTAAGACAAGTTTGTGCTTCATTTGATCAAGGTGGTTGAACACGACATCAAAGATCCTGGCACACGAGCCAAACTTGTCGTGGAGTTACAACAAAAGTACAACAACATCATTGAACGGGCAGAGCAAGCCGAAAACAGCCATGGTACGCAAGAGATGCACGTTTTAGGGGTAAACCACCACGACTCTACCGCGACGAATCGCAGCGACGACCTAATTGATTTGTCTCGCGACACTTCCTCCGCCTCCTCCACCTTCACCAACACCACTGCCGGTAGCAGTGGTCTCAGCAACACCACCGCACCCACCCACATTCCCACGTACCTAACCATGGATCCTCAGGATGTGGACGCTGGGGTCGCAAAGCATGCCGGTGGTTTGACTCCGTTGGCCTCCTCCACCCCAAGCTCGGTTGGGAAAAAAACAGACTTTAAAAACAGGCTAAAAGAAAGCTTAGAGAAGAGCAGACAACGAATCGAGGAGCTGCAGGAAAAAAGAAAGGCGCGCCAAAGAAAACAACTCAAAAGGCTTACCTACAACGAGGGTTGTCCCAGCGTTGGATACGTTTACGTTTTAGAAAAAAACTCAAAAGACGAATGATGACAACACCACTTGTGTAAAGCATGTTTATTGAAATAAAACCTACTCATTGGAAACGGCTTCGTTTTTGTCTTGATAGCCGTACGGAAAGCTCACCACACCGCGACGCACGCGTTTGTTAAAGTTCATACGAAACATTTTTGTAGAGGCGTCGTCGGTTCGAAGGACTTTCGTCGTTCGATCGCGGGTGAGTTGGGGGTTGAGGACCATAATCTGTTCTTCTATACCCATCACCAAACCGAGCATCGCTTGCATGTTGATCTGTTGCAACACGGTCACGTTGAGATTGATCCCTTTGACTTTAGTTACCATACCCCCCAGCGACGTTTTGTAGGCGTAGGACTTGGCGTCGGTGGCCGTGAACTCCTCGATGTACAGTATTCACCAGGGGCCAACTCTGAGGTCAGCTCGCCAATCTGATCGCCGGTGGGTAAGGTGCGCCAGCCGTCGGCGTAACGCGTGGGGTCCTTTATGTAGAAGATTGAATCCGTGTCTGTATAGAGGATCTGGTCTGGATGTTACAGGTCTATCTTTTTTAGAAAGCGCAAGCGACCTCCTGAAGTGGTCCAAGCAGCCGTCACCACGCTCTGTTTGTTCCCCTCGTGGCGGAATTCTTTGGCTTTCTTGTAGGCGACGTGGACTACTTCGGGGTGAACCAAGCGGTAGCTAGACACTTCAATGTTGTTCTCGCTCATCAAGTTCCAGAAGCGATGGGGCTCTTTGATGTATTCTACGATAGTCTTGTCGTTGTTTTGACCTAGTTTTCCCCACAGGTTATTACACATCAGCTTGGCGTGCTGGCGCGCGCCGGGGTTGTAGGCGATGGCGTTGGAGTCCAAGGCAACCCCTAACGTCCGCGTAGCATCGGCCAAGTAGCGCTGCTGGTTCTCTGCGGTCACCACCCAAGCAGGCCACCCCGAGGCCTTTTCTTTGGCTTTGAATTTCTCCTGCATATACGAGAGAAACACCTCCTTACTGTGGTTTGTGTAATGCCACACTTCGTAGGTGGCCAAGATGCGATAGCCACGACGCACGGCGTAACGCAATTCCATGGTGGTCCATACTCCCACCAAGGCTCGTTCTTCCACGGAGTGCCTACACTGATCTTGATTGAGCTCTTCGGCGCAGCTTCGGCACAGCGGAAAAAGCAACTTGCCAATGGTCTTGTAGGGGAGTACGCCTATGAAAAGTGCCCCGTTGGGCAGCACTTTGCCCTTAAACAGACCAAGATAAGCGCGGTCGGGACACTTGGCAAAGTCGTATGTGATGATCTCAGGATGACCTATCGGGTACTTGCCCAACTGTACGGAGGGGTAGAGCGACTTGAAATCGACGTACTCGATTTGTGGTAAAGTTTGATGGGGCAAGTACGGCCTCCCAGCAGGGCATCTCGTGGGTCCAGGGGTTCACGGTACTTGAGACTGTCGGGAAATATGGTTGGGTTTTCCTTCAACCAATCGTCAAAGCAGTGTTCCCACATTTCTGTAACCATGTACCCTGCTTCGCGAAGCTTCTTCAGGCGGTGAACGGTGGCGTCGTGCAAATCCCCCATGGTACGCTGCAACACGGTATTGATGGTACTGCGACGGGGGTAGCAGATTGGGCAGCCATGAAAAAAACAGCCATTAAACTCAAAAACCGCTTTAGTGTCGGGATCGTAGCCGTCCATTAACGCACCCCTGATACGAATCTCCCCCATGGGGTGAAGGGCCGAACGAAAGGTGGCAAAGTTTCGAATCAACCCCGATTGATGCATGGTCCAAAACCACTTGCAGGCTTTCAAGGACTGCTGCATGATGATGGCGCCGGTCCCCCCCCCCCCACGCCAATGCTGTATTCCGGCATGTGATTCATGCGAAAGGAACCCATGCAGAAGGAGGCCAGCGTCAGGTAATCAGTCAAAGGATCAATGTTGTCATGATCTATTGAGGTTTGGCGAAAGCTCATGAACGTGTGGTACAGCACGAGGACATCGTCTTCACAGTAAAATTCCTTGTCTCGTTCCATGTGGAAATGCGTTTCGAGCTTGTTGGGGTCGTAAAGAAGCTGTTTTTGAGCATGGCAGGTCAAAAACTCGCCTCTCACGCTGGGCATCATAAACCCCACCCCGTAGTAGCTTGCGTCTGGAAAGGGTCCCACGTAGCCTACGTTTTCAGTGGTGTTGAAACGGTGGGGGAAAAAACCCTTGATTTGTTTTAATCCAAACTGAATATTTAAGTTCTTTTCTTTGAAGACCATGGTCATTAGTTTGACCCCGTTCATCATCACTTTGGGGGCCCAACCCTCCGAAATGGCCCAGCGCAACATGAATAAACCGTCGTAATGGCGAGCGTTGTGCGCAAAACAGATCAGGCCGTTGTTGTCAGGCGTCAGCAACCATCGCATGAATTCGTCCAAAGAGAACCAGGTACGCATTTAAGGACCGCATCGGGTGCAAGTGTCGCGAGGTCCTAGCTTTGCCATCCAACATTGGTCACACACCAAAATGCCTTTAACAAGATCTACTTCGTGGCCTTCTGCACCCATTGGTTTGGCCTCAAAATCGAAGAAAAGAAAGTAGAAAGCTTTGTTACGCGGGTGAGGATCAGGCTGCGGTAACTTTTGGATGAAGCACAAATGGTCCGCAGGCACCAGCTGGTAGCAGCTGGCTTTGCAATAAAACTCTCCACACTTGTGGTCCGAGAAGCGTCGCCACATTCGGTCTTTTGGCTTTTTGAACTTCATGTCTACCACCTTGTGGCAGGACACGCACTTGATGTAGCGCTGGCACCAACAGTACTTCTCGCTAGCTAATGTAGACGTTGGTTTGGTGGCTTGAATTCGAGCACGATGACGGTCGAAACACGCTTGATTTTTGAATACACGATGGCAATCTTCGCATTCGTGCCACTCGAAGGTCTGTCGATCGTCGGGGCAAACACTCAGACGGGTGTAACAACACCGGCATTGGGCCGTGCACTCGTGTAGTCGTTCGTGACTAAAGGCCTTATCGCACTTGGGGCAATAGTAATGTCGCCCCATGAAGCCCGTCATGGAGGTGATGACATTATAATGGCGGTCGACGTAGTAGAGATAAATATCCTTCACTTCTTCCTGTAGGTCCTCGAACAGTTGCCAATCGCCCGCAAAACCTACCATGTTCGCCATGTCTTTGTACACTACGTGAAGGCGTACGTTGTGTTGCAGCAGGTAAGTTTGAAACAAGTGTAATTCTTCCACACCACAGGGGCCCAAGGACACGCCAGCCGCTTCATGCAATTTCTGGGCTTCCTTTGTCTGCCAACGCTTGCTCCGCGCCTGATTCACTCGCGCTTTATCGCGGTCCGTTTCCAAATGATCTAAGGCCACCACGATGGCGCGAGCACAACACAGCTGTGTTGCGCACTACTTTGGCGGCCGCACCACCTACGGCATGCATGAAGTAGGGTTGGGACACGTCGGAGGCCAGAGCTCTAGCCTCTTGAAATGTTTTGCAATCGTGCAAGACAGTGGTTCGCTTCAAGTATGACGCACGTCCCCAATACACCAAACACCGCCAGCAAAACTTGTAGACGGAGCTGTTGTGATGCGCCACGGTAATGCGTGCCATGTAGGCAAACAGATGGTTGTCAAACGCTTCTTGGTCGCGCAACAACGGTTGTGGGGGAATGTGGTAGAGCATGCAGGTTTTAGTGAACATCCCCCGTTCCGACCTGTATTCCAGAGATTCGAAACGGTGGTTCCAGCAGAGGACGATCAGGCAGATGTCGTAGCGCTCTGCCAGATACTCCCCCACGAGTGAGTATTGAGACGGCCAGTCCAAACCGACCAAATTGAGAGAGGTAGCCAACTCCCTCACGCCAGCAGCTGTGCTAGACAAACAAATATTCTGCGTCAATTTAGCCACGCCTTGGACTACCGCTTCCAGAAAAGAAAAGTCCGGGCCTTTCCAAAGGAAACCACGCTGAGCCATCCATAAACGAGGGCGCTGCATCTTGGTCTCGTAAAATAGGCTATAGTGCTCTCCCCCTGGCTGCCCACCCCCTGGCACATTTTCCGCCAAGTTCACACTCACTCGAAATTGCCCCGTTAGTGCAAATTCGCGATTTGATTGGGACACGTCGGTAATCTTGTTTAGAAGGCATTCTGGGGTGAGTTCCACGACAGGCATGTTTCCCATGTTGATAGGATATTCGAGCTCGTCGCTTTCAAGAGCAAGGTTGATCACGTCTCGGTCGTGGCCCGGTTCTTTGATGGCCTTCAACAGGCGGGTCAGCGTAGTGCTTAAACTCCCCATCGCGTCACTAAGAGTGGAATAAGGCTTGTCCTGGATCGAGACTAAGTACTTTGTTTCGCGAATGCGAAATCTTTTAGAATACTTATGCGAGACCCTTTCTACGCGAAGCACATCGCTCAGTTGCTGAGGGTGTTGTTTCTTCTGGTTGGGTTTCTTCGTTCGCACAAGAGTGTGAGGGGGCGGCGGGGATCGAGGTCGATCTCTTTCTGCTTCGTCTTGTTCGCGTTGAAGATCAAACCGTGCTTCCGAGCGAAGACGAGCACCACCCCACTGCACTCGACCTCCCTCTTGATCTTCATCTTCAATACAACAAGTGGTTGTTGTTGTAGTCTCTACAGTTTGGTACGCCTGGCATTCGGCTAGAGCAGCATCAACAACATCAATACCGTACAGAGGATTACACCAAGGAGCTTCATCACTGGCATTGCTGTCAAGGCTGGTGGCATAATAGTTTGGATCACTTGAATCAACTATGTCTAATTTACTGTGTGTCTCTAGATTGTCACAAAGCGTATCAAACTCTTTTTGCCATAGACTTTCCTCTCTTTTGTTTTCGGCATCTGTACCTTCATCTTCAGTACTACTGCTACTACAATAATAATAATAATAATAATAATAATAATATTAATAATAATAATAATAATAATAATATTAATAATAATAATAACATTAATATTATTAATAATATTAATAATAATATTAATAATATTAATAATAATAAAAATATCAATATTAAAAACCATAATAATAATAATTTGAGAATGCTGAAGTGTAATCGTATTACGCGTTTGGAATTACTTATAACATATCTACTAACACAAACAGTCAAGCCGGGTTCCCTGTGGTAAGATAGGTAAAACTTTTGCAAAAACCTACAAGGAGTAATAATTATTATTCTTAAAATAATTATAATTATATCTAAAAATATAAAATATGAATGTCTAAAATCTAGAAATAAAAAATAAATTAGTGTAAATAATTTTAAATTCAAATTTACCGTAGGAAATTATTTCTGTCAGTAGTAGTGGTAGTAGTAGTTGTTGGAGTCTGTACAGTTTGGCACGCCTGGTATTCGCTTAGACTCAGCGAATCAACATCACCACTAACATCCAAAGGATTATCGCAGCCACCGTCGTCAGGGCTGGCAGAATAATAATTAGGATTAGAGGCCAGTAAAAAAATTTACGCCAGTTGGAGGACCAGTTGTATCAACAGTTCCCACATTCTCTAAGTCGACTTTAGCGTAGGTCACTCGCTCGTCTCCAACCGTAACAAAATCTAACTGTTCGAGTAGCGAGAACGGTCTTGCGATTAAATTCTGTAGCCAATCAAGAGAATGCTCGTGGGTGATCGGTGTAGGTGATGATGGCGATTCCAAAACGGCTGGCAACGAAAAAGCAAAGTTCGGATCTTCTTCTTCTTCTTGTAAAATACACCGCTTCAAAGAAGCACGATGCTGTAAATCTGTGACTGCACGTTTTCGCTTGCTCATAGTATAGTATTGAACACTGAATTGGCGGCGCGCCTTAAGTAACTTAGTAATGCTTGCGTCACACACCACTGTCTTACCAACCACCCCTCCCCAAACAGTTTTGAACCCTGTCCTGACAACCACCCTCTCCAAACTGTTTTGAACCCTGTCCTGACAACCACCCTCTCCAAACTGTTTTGAACCCTGTCCTGACAACCACCCTCTCCAAACTGTTTTGAACCCTGTCCTGACAACCCCCCACTGACCATACTGTTTTGAACCCTGTCCTATAATTTTTCATTCATTAAAAAGAGCGCGTTTTCTACCCATACTAAAGCATCATCTACTCGTCAGCCTTCATACAAATCAAAGGTTTGTGTTACTTTTAATATCATTTCACCCCTTGTGAACGATGAATGTAAAATGTACTTGTAAAGTAGAAGGACATTTTGGATATATCGTGGACGTTTGTAAAGCATGCCTACATCTATTGGATCGCTTAGATAGAACTGACGATGTCAAGAATCAACCGATTACTCTATTTGGATGCACCGACTCAAAGCATCTTTGTGTCCACTGTTTAGCAACATTTTCTCCTCCTCTTGCTTTAGATACAACAGAAACAAGAAACAACAGAAAACAAACAATCAAAGTTGTAAAACACCTAGCGTCTTTTGATAACAAATTAACCTTGGACCATTACTTTCGACTTCGCCATCGCGTGAATACCTCCCTTTTTGTAATGACCCCCGCGAGCTCTAGTTAATTTGGATCAACTCACGAAAGAATGTGTTGCAACATCTACGCCCCCTCGCCGAAAAAAAAGGGATGGGCTCAAATCCTGCTCGCATTCCTGACGATTATCATTTGCAGCTTAGATTTTTACTGGAGAATGCTAGAACAGTAGCTGTATCGCTTTTTGAACTTGGAACATGCAACTCAGTGATTGACTGTAGATTGTTTAATTTTGTTGATTGACGTTCTTTTTTTGTTTTGTAAATAGTATGACAAAATGAGTACATTCATGTCATATACGCGAGCTCGAGAGCCAGGGACTACTCCACTATTTGCCACCTCACGACATTACACCTATTTATCCGTCGGGGAATGTCTTGAGTTACAGATGCCTCAATGCATACCAATGTTGGGGAACGGAAAAAGGTTAGATATTTATTATTAATTTTATTCAGTAAACAATTCAATAAAAAATAAAATTCATAAAAAAAACTTAAATAAACATTTTGATTTGTTTGTAGAAATACAACAAGGGCCACACCGCTTAAAGACTGTGTGGATGATATTACATCTAGGCTCAGCGCAGAGGCTTATTCCGACGCGGCTGAGGTATTGGAAATGCCCAGTGCTACGCTAAAACGTGGGCACTGTTGCAGGTTGATACAAGATAGAGGTGCTATGCCTGCATTGAATCAGTCTCTATATTGTAAAGACCACGAGCACGGTGCGTGGGAGGTGGTCATCGTGGCTCAACAAAGAGAGCCACGAACACGTCAGAATTCTCCTGTCGTTCATGTAATTAATTTAACCAAAATCGCACATGAATTCTACTGCTACAATACCGCCATATGTCATGACCCAGTACATGTCCCCTTATTCTGGATACTCCATTTCTACTACTTAGGGTGGGTTCAAAACAACCCACACCTGGTAATAACACACATTTTTTGCGACAAATGCGCGGGGGTACAGCTCCAAGGGCTCCTCCCCAAAACCACCGAGTTCTCGGAAGACAAAGCTTTGCAGCAATTGCAAACCATTTTCCCCCATAGCGCTTTGCAGCATTACATGATCTCCCCTCAAGAATTTACATATTTCCTCATGTTACGACTGAAAACCATGAAGTCATGTAAACAGACACAGCTGCGTGACCGCGAGTATCCCCCCGTATCCTTAAGACCCTCGGAGGCCCGTTGGGGGTTTGCACAAGCATGTTATTTACTCCAGGGAGGCAGCATTCCCCAACCAATTTTTAAAGCCTGCGAGAACAACGCGTTTCACATATAATCGATTATTTTCTGATCTCTGCAAGATATATCAATTCTTCCATTGTATAAGAGGAAATTAAAGTTCTACTTTCTACGTTATTCACATGTAAATAGATAAAAAATATTCTTATGTCTACAAAATATATTCTTCCATTGTTTAGTTTGACAACTTCAAAGGAGATTAAAATTCTACTTTCACTAAGCATACTTGTGATTATGATTTTTTTGTGTGTGTTGGTGTGTTTTTTTGTTTTGTTTTTTTTCTTTAAATTTGTCTTTATTCAACACATGTCTGAAAGATATATTCTTACACTTAACTTTTGAACTTTATTAAATTTACACACATACAATAATTATAATGAAGAATAAATTGTTGATATAGTGTCAACTTTTGTGTCAACAACCACAAACTGTATATAAGTTTAACAATCAAGCGTTGCTTTCTTCAAAACATGTCTACAAAATCTATTCGTACACTATATAAGTTTAAGAAAAACTAATAAGTCAGCTCAAAGGAGATTAAAGTCTTACTGCTTATTCTTTTGTTATTTTGCGCATATGCTTTTTAAAACGCTTCATTATGTCCCTCTCTTCCTTCAATGTATTCTTCAACCAGACGTCCTCCTCCACGTCAGTGTCCGACTCTTCGCTCTCTAGTTCCACCTCGGTTTTACGCTTGGCTCTTCTTGGTTTTTTCACCTCTTCCTCCTCTATCACTTCCTCGACTTTTTTTTCTTTCTTTACAGTACTTTCATTCCACGCTGGGGCCAACCACCCCCCAAATCGATCGTCGGAGATTCTTTTTGCAATAACTTTGTATGCTTCATCTACATTTTCATCACGCTTTGCTAGTAAAGTAATACCACTATGCAAAATATTTTTTGATTTTTTTGGTCGCAGAAAATTGATACTGTGACGTCATAATAAATGTTACAATATTTTGCCGATTTTATAAATTACGAATTCAAACATTTTAT
>JAUPMF010074271.1:0-10874 GCA_031471435.1 Stomphia didemon | reverse complement strand
TCTGCATGGTAACCTATTACCCAAAACATATATCATTAACGCGATCTCTTTGTTTGATTCTATTCAACACGGTCTTCCTTCTGCCAAACAACAGAGATTGGAAGATGTCGAGCAAGATTTGCAGCACCTCAATTTGTCCACCGCCGCAGGGCATTCCGTGAACTTCTTCCGTGAAGGGAAAAAAAACGTCTCAAAAAATAATTACAAGACAAATGCCTTTGTTAGACCTCGTGCTGTTTGCACCGAACGGGTTAGTTCTGATATGAAATGCTTTCGGATTTTTTTTTCTGTAGGAATTCCACTCTGGAGTCATTCGTTCAAAATCTTGATTATTCGCCGTTACATGAGTGACTCGTTGAAATGCGCGATTCGAGTTCTGCTTTATTGAAATTGAATAACGATTGTACGCCTAACTTGTCGTGACATGAAAGGAATCGTGATAATGATTTCGGGCCAGCATCCGATGAATCCATTCGATGTTAAGCAATATCCCGAGCCAAACGCCCCACGACAACTCGATTTCCTCCTTTCGTACAGAACCCATTCAAGATAAACAACAAGGATGTGTAGATATGACCCAACAATGAAACTGAGAATTCATGGGATATGGTTTTCGGGGCATCCTATGCTGTTTTCCCGATTAAAAAGCCTCTGGTATCAATATAATCAAAACATACAAAGTACTCCCCATAATTGGTCCCACACAACAAAGTTGTCTTATTGAAGTTAACCATTAGCGAGCGAGCGCGCCAGTTTGTCAGGGATGATTTTGCATGTCGCTTTATCACTTTGTGGAGCCGTTCTAATAGGTTTTCAACATTCGGGCCGATATTTGACCGTGGACGCGCCGACAGGTGACAGCAACCCGTTAGGACGACCAGCCAACCACAGGCGGTTTCGAGTCTTAGCCGAGGCATTCAATGGGTTGCCGACAGCAAGATTAATCTTGCTCAAACCCCAAACAAAAGTTGCAATAAATGGAAGTCGACCAAAACTTGGAAGTTTGCGATTTGATTAGAGCCAAAGGCTAGGACATCTATCCTTTGTAATTTCTACAACAAATACACTTTTAGTTGGTCAGAAGTTCCTCAAATTACATTTGTACAAATCCGGAAATGATTTTTCTGAGCTTCAGTTTTTTTTCTCTGACTTTTTTGTGTTATAAACCTCCCTGAATGTGTGATTCATGTCTTGTGGGGAAATATAGAGCTCTTCTAGTGAGTTGCGCTGAGCGAAACTACCCGGACGACCCAGATCTAAACAGCCTCAGCCTCAGCTGTTCGTAACATTCGAGGTTCGTCCTACATCAGAAAAAAGGTTTCAACTTGAGACTTGACGTGATAAATGACTGGAATCATAACACACGCCATACCGTTATCTGGTGTTCATCGCAACACCACTAATGACCGAATATGACAGTTAATATTCCAGCTTAAAGAGATGTTTTATCGTTTGGAGAGCACTCGACTTTCGAAGGACCAGAATGGATACGAAAGCGCACGGAACGTCCCTTTCTTCGCTCCATTACTCGGCCGTTTTTTTGTGCTCGTTTTCTAAGTCGTTCGGTCCCTAGAAGATTGCGCGAGTCTTGTCGAGATTTTCACGCAAGCATTACGTAAATAACTATTATGAGTGAACAAAAAGAAACTGATCCAAGAGAAACAAAGCGAGAAGGAAAGAAAGAACTGGAAATAAAAGAAAGGAAATATGATAACACTTTTTTCTTGAGAACACAAGTAATTGAACATGAAACACTATTATAGGAATAACCCCTGGAAGAGTGACCATGGAAAACACAATATCGCTCCCTATCTAATTACGTCCATCCTGTAAAACTATTGACAGACAACTCACTCGAGATCGCTAGCGTAATTTATGCAAACACTTTTGAATATGCATATATCCTTCAGTTCCAGCTTTCGTTGTCTTTCTTGAATATCGAAAGTGTGTCCACAACAGCACGATGATAATTTATGAGCTAGTCTGCCTGAATACATATTCATAAACGAGACAGCAAACGATCATCGCATGATTTATGTGCTATGGTTCGACTCGAAAAAAATATATAACATAAACGGACCACTGTTCTTATTTGAACACGGACAAGAGTAGGAATTCTAGTTAGACGACATATTCAATTATGGTAGTTCAATTCAAGTACTGTCAGCAATGCCTTGAAAAGACTAAATCGATTGTTATTCCGTACGACCACTGAGGCTGAACATCAGTTTCTCGATGAATTTTCGGACCAAAAAAAATTAGCACGTAGAAATGAGAAAAAAAAACGAAAAATGACATTCTCTTCTAACGGGCAGGACAAATTCTCTAAAAAACGATCATATTTTGAAGTTAGGTTCTGGTCTTCTAAACATGTTGTACTGGGACGTCAATTCGTTACGTTACTGCACAGGCAAAGTCATCGGCCTTTGACAAATTATATTTTGAGAATGATCAGTCGTAGTTGACCTACTTTAATTCGGTGCCCAGTTGGAACAATTGCATTTGCTATATGTCTTGTCCTTGACAATATTTCTGCAGCCATTTGTAATCTTTAATCAACTAGAATGAAAGTGCATTAGTTCCTAAGTATCCGAAAAAAGATTTTATAAAGTAATTGTAGATGAATAATTGAAGATCGAAAACAGGATCTCACAGTGGTCTTGAATAATTAATGCAGGAAATAGCTCGCGTAGAAACCCGAAATCCTAACATTAATTCTCTGTTCTAGACAGACTTTTGTTGCTATCTTTCAATGGGACTTTCAAGCTCCCGAAGCAGCCCATTCAACGCGTACAATCACAGTTGAAAAGTGACTGTCCGGGGAGGAAGTCTTGGCTCTATTCCCTATTCACGGCGTCTAATTTGATGCATAGTAAAGTCAGAAAAGTGTTTTGGGTGTAAGTGGTTTGTAGGCAGATAGAAAGATCTTAAGGTCTCTTTATTTCGGAGGCATCCCGCTGTTTTTCAGTTGTCCGAGGCTGTGAATTCGTTCTGTTTCGGTATAGGACCGTATCGCTCAGAGCCTGCATTTCACTCTAAACAATCCTGCTTCTCAATTATGATTCAAGAAGATTTGTGTTTCTGCTGCGACCCCAGCAAACGTCTTGTCCTACACTAAACATTTGCGCAAAAAAACAAAATAATTAATGCTTGGGAAACGACTCGAGGCTACACGGAGTCTATACGGCTATGATGGCTGTGAACTGCGCGTACGAATA
This sequence comes from Stomphia didemon, assembly GCA_031471435.1. Taxonomy (NCBI): domain Eukaryota; kingdom Metazoa; phylum Cnidaria; class Anthozoa; order Actiniaria; family Actinostolidae; genus Stomphia; species Stomphia didemon. Next base: position 7,656 of record JAUPMF010074271.1, on the reverse strand, counting down.
GACAGTTCTTCTATTCAAACTAGAAAGCCGCATAAACCCTCAAGAGCACAGCTCAAACAAAAGCGCTTTTATACTCTGACATCAGTACAACCCCCCTGCTCTACACGGACAACGAGATGCCATCTAAAGCAACACAACCCAGCCAATTACACGCGCAAAGGTGGGCCGATCGAAATGTTTCACAGTGAAGGCTAGCGTTGATAGAGCAGCGTGCCCTGTGGACGAAATGAATCAGAAAGAGGTCGGGGGTTTCACGAACGAATTGTTTCTGACATTGGACGTTAGAAAAGCTAGAAAAGCCCCCCAAGCCTCGATGATCTTCCCTCATAGCCATCCCAACACATCGTTGTGTATGAGAGAGCGAGAAAGGTTTCTTTATTGATAATCGGTCTGGCGTGACACTGGGCACCTGCGCCATTAGATCGTTGTGGTTGCTAAGCTTTTTGAAGGGCATATTGCGTTTTGGTTTCACAGTTTGTGCCCTGGAGGTATTTTAGAACTGCGCTAAAACTGAATAACATCAGCAGTGCTTTCCATTGCTCAATGCTTAAAAGGTACTTCTACAATCCCGAACAAAGCGACAAATGGCTCAAATTGACTAACTTTAGTCCCAATCAATGAGTATGATCAACAAATTTCCATGCGCCCCGGCCCGAACATTGTCCTATTACAATATGCCTAACGGTGTTTACATCATCAACCCATGAATGAATGGCTCGCAAAATATCGAAAAAGGCTTCACATTCAAATCGAAAAATACCTCATTTATTCAACGAAAAGAGTGTCCCAAGCCATAAGGACCAAGCTCGTGTCCTTGTTTACACAGCCATCAAATATAAATGCCTTTAGCACACAAATCCTTGTCTTGTGTTTGCTTTCTGATTTTTGTCCATTCATCCGTAATTTTTGGACTGCGATACGACTGAGTTTGATGAGTGATGAAATGTTTTCGTTACAAACACGAATAAATGAAAGTTTTAGCGCTTTTTAATGGGTTCCCTTGATGTGACGTGTGTGTTTGGAGTCCGAGGCATCCGGTCTTTTTTTCCGGACACAAGGCAAAGCAATCTCTCAAACTCGGCCCTTATCTCAGAAACCTTTCGTGAATAAAGTCTTATACTCGATTGAAATGGTCCCTTAGGTGACAACAATCCCTGGTTGTGTTGTGTTTTCTCTCATTGTGTGTCTAAGCTTACGAGAATTGCGAGCTTATTCGACTGGGTTTTCAGTCGCTGCTGTAACACAATGTCAGGCGGTGAATACACAGCTCGCGTGCTTCGTGTTCGCCGGCCTGTGCCTTTTCGTGAGTCTCTAGCATAAAGCAAACAAAAGCCATGCAGAGGATTGTCATTCTGGTTTCGATCTTTTTCAAAGCGACCACTAGAGGCTCGCTCAATTATCAAAATTATGCGCAAATCAATATTGTTCGATTTCGGGACATCTGCTGAAGCGAAGCGGGATTGGGTATTGCAAAGAGAAACCCTTCTAAACCAGTTGCATTCGGCCAATGAGAGACACGTTGGTCACAGCCAATTTGCTTGCAGGCTGCACACTTCCCACTAGAAGACACGAATCAGTGAAGCTGGCTTACTTCTAATTCGTGGTCCAAGGTGTGAATTCGAAAATGTCCGTCGTGGAAAAGTCAACATTTCGGCGTAATTTCCAACGCTGGGTCCAAATGAACTATGGCGAAAATAGCCGTACCAAAACCATCACTCGCGCCAAGTACAACAAAATTTGTAGATATTTACTCGGGGAACCTCTGATAGAAACTGATGCTAAGTTTCGATTCTGGGTCAAATCCAAGGGATTTCGTATCGTACAGTCCGAAGACATGTCTCTATATGGAACCCTTTACGTCCCAGTCAAAGTGCCTCACACAAGGGTACGTACACACAAGGTCCAGTAAAGTGTTGATCGTTTGTCCCTCGGTGTAGTCTTTGTCTTTTGATATTTTGTTTTGGCTCTAGAGTGTCGATGCCATCTATCCATATGAAGAGAATATGGGAGTGCGGACGCAGGTTCTGGAGTACAGGAGAGTGGCCGTGGCAGATGATTTTTTCGACATCATAAGTAGTGTTCACATCAATGAGAGAGGAATTCACGTCGGTCAGAAGAAAACGTATCGCGCGGTAGGTAAATTCAACCAATTACATATTCACGCATGCAGACATTTTACATGGCCGCCAACACGAATCTACTGCACGCTATTCACGAATCGTTGTTGTTGGCTTGTTGTTGTTCACGCCGAACACCTCGCTTTGTCCTGTCTTCGAACGGGATCTCCACGGGATAGTTTGGAGCAAGGCTACACGATTCACACCTACAAAATTTTAATATTAACTCGGTAGTTATCGCGGCACGATCTCGAACTGGGATCAGTTGGGTGGAATAGAAAAAACTAAACTGAACCGATGCGTATAGTATTCTCAACTTAAAAAAAGACCTACTCTCTCCTAACCTTCGCTTCCGAAAAAAATACCTATCTAACTCTACCAGTATTTTTACTTGTGTGCTGGTATAATATGGTTTTTCGAAATTCGAATGAGGTCTTTTTCGAGCTGGTGTTTTGAGCGGATGTGGGATTCTCATGGTCCAACACGGCTTTCCAAATAATTATCATCCTATGATTACAACGTGACAGTATACGGCCTGAAAGAAATTTCCGAGCGAGACTTCTCTTGCCAAACAGAGGACAATGTACACAAGCTCGTCATTCCTATAGTCTGTCGTTCTTCGGAATTTGGGTTTGTGTACAAAGGTGCGAGTTTTACGGGCTGGATTTACGACAGACTCGCTCGCGTGACAAAGGCCAGCGCCAGCACGAGTCGTTCTTGTATTCAAATGAGAACGGTATTTCTATGGAACAACGACCAAGACGCGAGTGTATTGATTATAAAGCAATTATCTGACGTTATTTATGATCGTGGCAACTAAGGTTTTGGAATGATCTATTAAGAGAATTGGGCATGTCGACTGTGTCAGTCATCTAGAAGATCCTTATATGGGATGCGTCGGTCCTATGCTTTCGCTCAGAACCATTCAATGTCGGACTTGTCCTCCGCTGGTTTTAAATAAAACATCTATAGCAAACATTCAAGAACCGGATCAAATGTGATAGAATGATCTCAAGCGGTTGGACTTACAAAAGCGTTTCCCAAATAAGAATTAATCCGGCCGTGGAAAAAACATCTTCCATGGAGCAACCTTCTCTCGTTCACTCATCCTATGGCTCGATTAAAGACTTATATCCAGTAGCGAAAATATCGACTTGGGCCATTTCTCTTATCTATGAGCCTGAACTCAAATCAAACAAGGCATACTTTTCGTGGCAGCTTTGTTTTAGACACGGTAAACATCATCGCGAATTAGTATAGGGTTGAACGGTTTTTTCTCTCTGCAAGAAGTTTTTATTCATTCGTGAGCTTCAATTTTAATTTATTCATAGGAAATTCTGTTTAGTTTGTCCCATGAGCAGCCAGACTGTACACTTCTTATTTGTGAAAGCGAATTTATAATTCCAAGTCATCCGGTAGTATTTCTCGGGAGTATTCTAGACTATTGATACATCTTTGTCCTCCCAGAAAATATCCCCTTTTTCGGAACATTTTACTTGCGAAAGGAGGATATTTAACGATTGAGCTTTTGAGATTTTTTGATGCAAAACATGACCAGATGGAATCTTTATTTCACGTGAAGAATAGGAAATAATCGAGGTCCGGGTTGCCGTGTTCGCCTCAGTGTCCGTGAAAACACCCTGTGCTTCATCATTTATAACCCGGCCCTTTTAAGTGAGCAAGATTTAATATCAAATTAAACTTGTTGAATTATATTTAGTCAATTTTATTACTCGGACCACAGCGGCACTGGGCATTTACGAAGTCTGTGAAAAGATTGCGCCTATTAACTATCTGGATTTACGCCGACAAGGGCGCTTTAGAAACACAGCCGTTCTTCTTCGTGTTATGCAGTCTATTATAACAGGTTTTTCGAATTTTCTGCAGCGAAATGCCACGTTCGTTTGACTGCTTTTGTTTAACCAGAAGATTTAGTGGTTACAAAGAGCACTGGGAGTATGCTTTAGAATTTCGTGTTTTCTTTGATCCCATGTTATCCCAAACCTCTCTTGGCTTTCCCGCTTTATAAATATGCAAATTATGTGGGCACACACTCTTGGTAATGTTGTTCTTGTCCGTGGCCCGAATGCTACGAGCGTAATAGAATTGACTACACGAACTTGATTAAGCCGTGTATCTTGCTGTGAGATAAATAGGCCATCTAAAACAGCAATTCGTCTGCGACATTATTGGTGGCCGAAATGGGTCGCCAGAACAGTGTGGAGTCCAACCTTTAAGCACACGATTCACGCGGCGTTACCGAACAGATTGTCCAAATGGCCACTCCGAAACTTCACGTTTAACTCACGCAATTAAGGTATTGCTATCTCTCTACACTTGCTCGCTTACAGCAACTGGCTGGCTTCAAATGGGATTGCTCGACGTGAACTAGCAGAAACAATATCAAAGTTCTCGGCGTAATCGACTTATCCAAACGAATGTTTTCTGGATGAAAGTGTTGGGTTTTCAATTAATATCGGTCCCGATGTTGGTCAGCATCAGCTGTTGAGCTGCAGTCATAGGCTTGTTGATCACAACACCAATCCATCGCCTTAACAGACAGGCCCTTTTGTTTGCTAGCTTCTCATTCAATAAGCACTTAGAGGAATAAAAAGGGGTCTGATATCCCATTCTGTCTGCAATGCATCTATTCCCTTTCTGTTGACCATCGTTGATTGATATTCGGCAAAACCATGAATTTGGCCTAGTCTGGAATGAGCGTGAATAATAATAATGCGACTCGCTGAATCTACGTTGATTTTATTCTCAACTAACACTTGGGAAAACGCAAATATTGGGCTGAGCATTAACTGTTAGGTTTGTTATTATACACCACACGCTGAGTATAGCAAAATTAGCCGGTATAAATACTATATGACTTTACTTTTTGTCTTAGAATAATCTACTTTAGACGATTTTTCGATTCCGGAATGACACATAAGTTAGAGTTAGAGAAAATAGAGTGTTTTACATAAGAAATCCTGAGTTCGATAGAAAACACCACAGCTTGAATAATAAACAATGTTAACATGTAAGAATCACTTAAAGTTTTGTATTTGTTTGAATTCCCTACGAGAAAGGAACTAACAGTAATCACTTAAAGTTTTGTATTTGTTTGAATTCCCTACGAGAAAGGAACTAACAGTAATCGAGGATTGACAAGGTTCGCGACACTGTAGTTTTCTATCGGTTGTGTCAATATTTAACATCAATTACCATACTCGCGAAAATGTTTTCAGTTACTGAAGCAAAAAGAAGTACAGAGAACGATCTATTACTTAACAACCAAATAAACAATAAATCGATAGAAAGAAAGAAAGATAAATAAATGAATGAATAAACAACACGTTAACAATGATGTTTGTAAACACAGAGAGAGATTCAAAACGCAATTTCGTGGCTTTCGGATTCCGTGAGATTTTCCGATTTATTTGTTGCCAAGTGATCGAAATACAATGTTTATTTCATGTTCCTGAAAAGTAATATCCCTCATCAGATGTTCCAAATTACACTTCAACTCGGGTTTCGCCCTTGATTAAAAGCTTTCAGAGTTTTGGATCAGTATAAGCGCAAGTGCATCACAAGATGGGACTCGATTTTCTCCCGACTTCTAGCTATTTCGTTGATGGCACGCGAGCGCTTCTCTCTCTTCTAAGAACTCTCCTGAAATTGTTTATCAAACATGAAGAAACCACCTCAGGGCTGTTCATTTTGATGAATGTGTCAACTAAATTGTAAACCAATTCTCATTTAGCGACGGTTTTGAGTTTATTTTTATCTTCCAGCTTTATATCGACACGAGAATACTTCACATCTCCACTGAAACGGTTTTACTTTGCGCCGAACGTCGAACGGAATTTTTCTTTGGGGAGGGGTGGTCGTAGAGCGTTCCAGTTTCATAGTTATCCCCCTTGGTCAATTGAAGATGCTCATGGTGCCTGTATGTCTCATGTCGCCATAGTTTGGTCAGCAAGGCACCAAAACATTGACTATTTATATGAAGTCTGTGACTGACATTGGAGGCCAAGCGTGGATGGGTTTGACTAAGTGGCAGCTCTCGCCACTGCCTTTAAATGGGATTTGTAGAACATGGGAATGATTTGAAATAATAATAAACTAGAAACTAGATGTGGAATGTTTTTGCGTGTGGAGATTGCGAAGTTCACTTGCGCACAAAGTACAGAATATTCCCCGAGTTTGAATATAAAGTCAAGTAATTGTAGTTAAGTGCTTTCGCGCTTATATTGATCTGTTGAGTTGTTGAGGAAGAACTAAAGTCGGCTCACTGACATTTGCTTTTATGCAAATCATCTCGTAAGACGAGGTAAGATAGATGGATGTTTTTAAGGCCTAATTATGGCACGATAATATTTCACTCGTCGGAACTACCGCAAGCAACCCTCTCATGTTAACCACCAGTGGAACTTCACTGCCAAAATCATCACAAACAAAATACAATCCGCGCCATTGTTTTCGAAATTCATGAATTTAAATTTGCGGCTCGTGCTAGTTTTCTCCCGAGGGCAAATCCCGTTTCTCTGATCGATTAGATGGTTGTATATCTTATCTAATAAATCTTCTTCTCGATAGAATTCGAAATGGAAATTTTGTTACCGGTCAGAGAAAGCCTTTTCGGTGCCTGCCTTTGACTCGTACTCAACATAATCATCAGTAACATTAACCCACAGGAACATTGCAAACCCGAGAACGTACCAATTTTCTTCCGTACTAATCGAATCAGTAAACGATACGATGTGTACAGCCGAAAAGAAGTTTTGGTCACGACCTGACCGACCACGATAACTCTTTAGACACACGCCATTTGGCCATCGTTAGTGGTTATAGGAAATATTTTCTCAAATTCGGTTGTGACGTCGGAGAAACATCGACGACTCCGGCCCGGCGTGAAGTTGGTTCGTTTGAGTCATGCAAGTTTATCAAAAGCGCCAACAAAATTCATTGTTTTTGTCTTGTTGATTAGTAGTTATACACTAAGGGTACTTATTTCGACTGTGCCTAAAACTCTTTCTTTTGAAGTCTAACTTCCATTCCTCATGTGCTCTTTAAAGACGGATTAACTGAGCGGGAACACCGAACGGGAACACCGAACTACTTGGCCGTAAGATGAACAGAGAGCTTTATAAGTCCTGTGGGCCGCTTGTATGTTATTATCTCTAGGCTTTTGATTGGTTCACCATGAGTACCTCGATCATTACTTTTTGTAAGCTACAAAGCTGGCATTGCTTAGTAACGCCCACCACATAATGGGGGAAGAACGAGAGATTGATGATGATGTATACGGGTCAGTAACAGTGACAACTTAGAGTTGCGCGACATTAGTAACGAAAGCGATTGAAGTGACATGCTATTGGTGCGTGCTACATTCTGACTAGTGAATGGAACATCAGTAACGACAGTAACAATTTCATATTTTTTTTTGACAAGGGTGGACCATTATCTGAGAGGGGACATCATCAAGCGTGGGGCGGTCATTACCAAGGGGTGTATTGATATAATCAAGGGTGGACCATTATCTGAG
>JAUPMF010074237.1:194-13058 GCA_031471435.1 Stomphia didemon | reverse complement strand
CGACTCCATTTATTGTTGAATCGTTTATTTTAACTATTTTTTTTACAAAATGTATAATAAAACAATTATTGAATTCGTCCTTAGCCGCGGACGGCTTCGGCAGATAACACAGACCTCGATATCATGCTCAACCTCATCCAATAATTGCTTAATAGTAACTGCCTCCCTCTTACTAAGGAACTTGCAGCTGCCACCGCACGTACTGCAACCCCCTGGTTTCCAATGGTTCATATTGATTGTCAAACAGGAAACTGCTGCCAAAACATCATTGAGTATCTTAAGCACACTTCATTTTTTACATTTGAATAATTACTTTACAAATTTAGAATAGAAACATTATTTTCATAGGATGACAACATAGAATGGCAACATATCAGTCGCCGTGACTTCGTCCACAAAATATCAACTCATTCGGCCCAAATCATATACGAACAGGCGTAATACCTAAAGCCAATACATCGCGGACGCGTTTCTTATGAAAAAGCAAACTATCGCTAGTTATAAACAACATATCTCCTGACAGACACGCATCAATTAAACTGGTATACGAACTAAGGAAGTCCGGCCTCATAGTATTCAGTTGGAGCCAATCTGTCATAGACTTAACGTCGACTGATTGATAAGTGTATAGGTACTAAATACTACACATGCAGATCACTGTTCTGCGTCGCTCATATTCAGCTAGTCTGAGATGTTTAATAAAAATTCAGTTGAATCTCTCGTTGATTACAAACTTCAAAAACAATTGTTTCTCTCTTTATTTACGCTGCAGATAACCGAGTCATTTTCGGGTTTGTTCATGTTCATCCAATCAATCACTTATCGATTTAATACCGAGGAAGAAATGCTACCAAACCTCTCAGCTTCTTTTCCTTCGACTGAATTTAGCTCACAAGCCGCGCACCTGATTGTCTCTGGCGCACGTCAAATCTTAACATTTTCAATCTTTTGTTTCCGATCAGGTTTCTCTTTTTTTCTCAGGTTTGTATATTGAATAATTTAGACCTATAGTCTTGACAGATTTTGAGATAAGCTGTATACGCAAGGAATACATAAATATTGCAATGATATAATCTCTCCATGCGGATCAGTATGCTGATAGCTGGGAAGGGCACTTTGTTATCTGGATCTGTACACGAAACCATACGCCAACAGCCTACCCCAATCCTACCAGCAAACATATCGGAGTGGAATGAATGAGACTGATCGACTGATAGGTCTCCAGCCGTGGCCATGAATAAAACAATGCACCAGATCAGATCCATATTATGTCGTCTGTAGCCACCCACAAGACACTTTGTCCGCTGATGGAGCCAGTGATAAGGCTCTCGCCTACAGACTGATTAGATCAGGCCGCGCTATCTGTTACTGTGCTATTAGAATAGAACGATAAAATATCTCTTTTTCGCCCATTATTGATATTACTCTGTATTTTGTAATACTGACAGTATATTAGTGTTCTTGATATTTACGACAATAATGCGACATATTCCAATCACATTGACATTAGTTTTGTTATTCTAATATCTGGAGAGAGTTCAGTATATAGCTCTGTCACGGCCAACATCACAAAGTGAAAAAGAAGAAGAATGACTAAAGAGACTGTCAGTTTGGAAGCCACGATTCCCATCCAAAAAGAATGGGAAGATACAAATAGACTGTTGTCCATTACCCGGTCTAGTCATTACCCGCGAGTATAACCCATTACCCGGTCTAGTTCATTACTCGGTCTAGTCCATTTCCTGGTCTGGTCCAATAGCCGGTCTAGTTATTACCTGCGGGTTTAGTCCATTACCCGGCCTAGTTCATTACCCGGTCTAGTCCATTCCCCGGTCTGGTCCAATAGCCGGTCTAGTTATTACCTGCGGGTTGAGCACATTAACCGGCCTAGTCCACTGATTACCTGGTCTAGTCCGGTCTTGTCTATGCAAACACAGATCGTTATGGGGAGGGAGAGAAGATACGAGAAGACATCAAAATAATATCAACAATAAAGGGATCAATAGAGCAGGTGATGAATTTCACTCGTCATTCTTTGAAGGTCTCGAGTCAGTGCGACTTTAGGTCAAGTTCTCTCCGTTCGTCAAACAACTAAACAGGTGAGCAATAAATCATTGAAGCTTGTCCAAAATGGAGACTCGAGCAAAACATTGTACGTAGACCGCGTTCTCTCAAGCATTTTCAGGGCAATACTGGAGCTTTTTAAAAAGCATTGTTGAACTTAATAGATTTCAAATCGAGTTTTTAAGACACCTCGGCTTCAACCAATATAAAAGACGGACAACTAAACTGGTGTTATGTAGAGTGAACGAACATCGCGCTATCGCAAAATAAGGCGGATTTGATCGCACTAGATATTCATCGAGCGACACGCCGCTGCCACCAAAATAGAAAGCAGCAACGTCAATTGTTTTCCACTTGTGTTGATAGCGCCGTGGGCAGCCATGTAAGACTATCAGACAAGCTGCACTTAGCATTGTGGTAAACGAACTTTGCTGCTTTGGGGCATTTCATTGCCTAGAACTGGCCGGCTGGTTTTCAGGTTAGAGATATCAATGCGAGGCACATTCATTCACTGTCATAGGGTTGGCGCTTGTATGAGCTCAACAAAAGACTGCAATCAGGAATCGAGTTTAACTGACAAGTAAACAAGAGAATATCAAAACACTGCGCCAAATCATTTCGCCCGACCCTCGAAGTGAAACATCGATGTAATCAGTCCTGATGGCTTTTCTCAATATTACAGCAAACACCACGATGAAGGCACCGTGCTCGTTTTTCCCGGCCGAAGCGGATCACAGCTCGACAGCCGCTGTTCTGAAAACCATGGCCTACACAGTTATCTCGTTGGTGGGGCTATTTGGCAACACACTGGTACTCGTTGTCTACCGTAAAAGTAAAGACCTACATTCTGTGGTGTTCTGTTTCATCGCCAACATGGCGATATCAGATTTGATATTGCCCTTCTTCGCTTTCCCTCGCACTGTTGGCGAAATTTTCAACGGTCCCTTAACTTGGTTGCTGGATGGAACACTGGGTTCTTTGTCATGCAAAGTGGCCACTTTTTTGCAAGATATATCCACGGCCGTTTCCATCGAAAGCCTGGTCGTGATCGCACTGGAGCGTTTCGTCTCCGTCGTCCACCCAGACAGGAAGAGCTTTCTGAGTTCTGCCAAAACAAGGCGCTTAGTTCTTGGGTTAACTTGGCTCCTGGCAGTCGGTCTTCACACTCCTTATCTGGTCGTCTTTGAGGTCTGGCAGCTGAATGGGAAAAACTATTGTATCGCCAAATGGAGCAGCGATAAGCGATGGAACATGACTATTCCCATAATCTATTTCGTTTCTATCTTCGCTGTGTTGTATGCTATTCCGTTCGTTCTAATCGTCGTCCTCTACTCAGCCATTGTCAACAAACTGAGACACCTTACTCTTCCTGGAAGTAACTGCTTTCAGAGAAGGCGACGACAAGAGAGGAACAGAACGGTCACCATCATGGCTATGATTTTCGTGGTTGCGTTCTTTGCTTGCTGGACACCATTTTTCGTGTTCGCGTTCATCTTGTGCTTCAAGTGGCATCTCGCGCTTCCTTGCTCACAAGTCAACTTTAGATTTGCCGTTCTACTGGTAGCACATTTGAACAGTGCAATCAACCCTTTCATTTATTTGTTTTGCAGTAAAACATTTCGCAAAGGTGTGCGCGCTGTCATACCTTGTTGCTTTTCAAACTAAAATAGGGAATCACGGAGTAAGTTCTTATGAAACAAACTGAACGGGCATCATAACATTGAAAATTACTATTATTTTGCCACCTTCTAAACCTTATTCAGTTCCATAAATTTGCGCCAAAAGATATAATTAGTGAGGAACCCCGTGCTACCAACAATGACCATCGCCGCTTGCACGGCAATCAGCTGCTTGGACTCAGCTATCATCTTGTGTTCTGAGAACTATCGATATTCTTCAAGTCAGCTTGCAGTCGTCGCTGTACTAAGGGACCTAAACAAAGTCAAGGTAGCAATTCAAAACTCTTTATTTGATCATGATTTCATTGGAAAGACTCCGGTATCACGGGGAGATGTCACATCAATTAACAGGTTGACGCCAACCACACACTCGTATGCTCACCTATTCATCTTTAATTTCGCGTTAATTACACCAACTTGGTCAAGTCATTTGATTAATTCGTGAGCTAAACAGATTTGGCAATGTTTTTCACTGTCAGGCCACTCGAAAATCACACGACAAAATCATTCATTCATTTGAACTCAAGCTGAAGCAATGACTCGAGGCGGAATTGACTAACTTTCTGTCGTTGCAGAAGACGCTTAAATAACTAGATTTAGGGTTTGAAGTTGATTTTGGAATCGACGTTTGGACTTATTATCGAGTAATTTCACTTTGAAGTGGTTAGCAAAACTAAACTCCGCCACAAGCTAGATTAGAGAAATAAGACAAGATAACAAACTAAGTTGAGAAATGATCCTTTATTTGGGGAGTTTACTCAAGGCTATCCAATGCTTATTTTAGGTTTCCCATTAAACCCTTGAATCACTTCTGACAATTCATCTCAGATATGCAAATTTTCATTTTTTTAAAGATAATGCAAAAACATGTACCCCATAAAATATTGTTTTTATTAAGCTCTTTTTCGAATTACTGAAATATAGAATTCCAAACAGCCCAATCAGTTCAAGTCAATATTGGTGGTAAGGGAAGGAAATGGCGCAGTACGGCCTATGGCTCACCGTTTGGTCGTGAATCAATAATTGTCGTGTTTTGCATCGACGGCCCAGTCCAATCAAAATGTGGAGGTTGAAGTTACATTTTAATTGTTATAACCGGGCAGTGTTTGCTATTTCCCATCAAATAATTAACAAAAGACTCTTCTATCTGCCATGCAGCTGCATTACAAGCGCCACCAGCCCTCCCCCCACAGAAACACTCAATTCTCTCGTGTTGAAAATCCATTCTCTTTTTCCACTTCTGGTCGAACTTAGCTCTTTGTTTTACTTTTGGAATTTCTTCAAAGTTGTTAGTCAACTGAGGAACTTGTCATACTTATTATTTACAATAAAAAAACACAAACTAGAGTAGTTTCACTGGCTATAACCAGACGGGGTTGTGCGCATACGTACACATCACTGTCGGTATAGTTTCACCATCGCAGAGCCGTACAAATGTAAGACTTGAGCGCGCCTAGACAATACCAATACCATACAATACCCACATTATGATCCGGTCTAATGGTTTCTGATATCACCCATTTTCGACACATTACTTGAAAAGTATGATTGGTCAGCGGTCATCAATCAGAACCACGCGCGGTGTTCACACTTGTTATGTGCGACCAAAGTGTATTATGGTCGTGAAATGCTTGACTTTGGCCGGGGAGTTTGTGAATCGACCAAAAGCAGCCGTAAGGCTCCTGATATTCGCTTGTCTTAATCTATAATATTATTCTAATCATAAATATTGATGTAAGGAAGCTTGAGCCGATTGACTGTCTTGGAGGCAGATAAGGGAAGACTAAAAAGCTGACAGTTTTGTTGGATATAAACATTAATAAGCATTTTCGCTTAAAAAAAACTAAATAATTATAAAAGGGACTGCAAATATTGCAGCTGTCTCGATCCTCTGACTGACTGACAGGACGTCTGTGAGACTGGTAGACGTACAGGGCGGCACTGCTTTATAATACAACTACGGGCAATACTTGCGTCATTTGTTCTATCGATAGGATTAGGTCAAAACGGCTTAGGGTTGATATGGCATCCAACAACTTAAGCATTATGAATTTAAGTGTTTTATTTATTAGTTTAAAATATACGTCAATGAGTTCTGTGCAACAGCATTGTTCAAAACAGCTGCACACTTTTTCATTCCGTCAGTTGGGCTGCATGAGATATATCTATAGTGATTAGAGACTTATATCGCATGTTGACCCAATCAGCAGAGGCAGACTGAGATCCTGCCACTCCCCAGATCAATCGCTGATCCCTTCACGTAACATGACGATGAGGTTTACGACGGTTTCAGTGTGCAACGCGCTGAAATATAAACATTTCAAGTCTACTCGGTACTGAAGGCTTTGACTCGAGGATTATTTCCATTTATACCATCTAATGGCCTCACCCTGTGCCGATACTCTGTCATGGACCGACTGCAGTCGGTCTCGCATGGTTTACTTGTAATGTCATCCAGAAATCAGCCTCTAGTTTGTTCCCTGAGCTGAAACTGATTGGATTTTCCTTTAGCTTTCTACTGTTTTATTCAGATTATCAAAATTACTAAAAAGCGTAATTTATACTACTTTGGTTTCAAAAGATTGAAAGATTGAAAAGATTCGAAGTGAATATGAGTAGTCAGTTTAGACAGATGAGTTAATGCCATAACACGACAACTGATCTTCTTCAATATGACGATGGTATTAAATAAATAATCATAGTTATTTTTTTAATGGCTTTGATTATTTTTACTATAGTTATTGTCACGGGTTTTTTCTCGGCCCATGCACCATCTGCCGGCCTACAAGAGCCTTTAGCGATGTTCTCAGCTCGGTTCAGTTTAATGGTCCTTTAGAGAGGTTTATATCACACTGTACAATTACTTCCATATTTATACATCCGCTGCGCTTTACCACGGATATTGGAAATGACCGATTTGAGTTTCCTCACTACTAACTAAGCATCAATTCTTCGCCGGGCCTTACTTTACGAGTATTGACAAGCCGCGGGCTCCAATCCACCCACAGGCCATGCGATCCCATAAATGCACTCAGCCCTAATATACCTGCTAACAACAACCCACTCACTTAGTCCAGCCCCCTCAATGACACTATCGGCTTCATGAGCTAAACAAACGGCTGATTTTCTTATATAGAAAAATACAAAAAGACTAACAAACCACAGGAGTATGTTAACTTAACCTCGGCGATATGTCATTGATAACAATTCCTACAGCCCAAAGAAAGATGTTATCAACCGTCGAGTGTGAGGTCGCTGTTTATATACTCTCTATTACGGGGGGAGAGAGTGCAGGGGAGAAGAGAGGTTTGGTAGGGAGAGCAAGTTCTTTGATACGCATACAGGTTTATTTTAGGGTGTTTTCCGCTCAGTCGCGATGTTTATTCACCCCAACGTGAACTAGAGGCGACATGCAGTATTTGATATCCTACTGACTTGACAGTTTAATTTGAAAAAACAATTAGAGACTCGTTTGTTCGATTTGTAATGGGATATGTTTCGGTCATTTCGAGAATAATTTGCTTGTTGATGCAAAGCACTGATGAACAACTAATTGTGTGCAGCATATCCAGTCACTGGCTCACAACAAATATCAAATGGTATTCTCTACAATAACGAAAATATGTCCAGTATATAAACATTTGTTTTTCGGCTCGGAAATATTACGATAACCATGCAAACACAAGCATTTAATCAATCCTGGTTGTCACATCGTTGGTAAATATTACGCAGTTGGAGTGAAAAGTTTGAAGCCTTCAACACATTTCAGCCTGGATGCAAAGCAGGTGTTTCACTTGTTTTGACTCATATTAATTTCGCTTCATTCAAACTCAGTTTATCGACCACGGAATCGGTTAACCACGAAGTCATACTATTTCATATGCTCCAATCAGCTGGCTTCAATGCCATCGATTCAGTTTGCCCGCACCTTATTGGCGCTGTTGTCAAGTGATTGGCAGCATTGGCACCTCGGTGACACTTGGCAAATCGTTCAACTTGAGGTTTGTACTTTGAACATACGACACTGTATTTTCATCTGCGCTCGCTAATGCTATTTGGAGACTTGGAAATGGCAGATATATGTCAAAACTTTAATTTTCAAGATTAATTATAATGACTACAATACACATATCGAACAATCATAATAATAGCAGTAGATCGAACTTACCACACAAAACCAAACGTGATTAATATTCTTAATACTGTACATGTTCTGCCTTTATAATTATCCAGGTGTTCCTTATCCAAATTTCCCCCAGTTAAGTTCCTGTGTTTTTTAACAAATAAGTTTTGATATTCAGTGACTATCCGGCCCAGTAACTCATAGAGTTATACATGACTGGATCACCACGATCTTCAAGAATATATTTCGTGGTTAAGACAAGCTTAGTTTAAAAATGTACAATAATAAAAGTCGATTGTTGTCGATTGGCATCAGGCAAACAACCGATCGTTACTAGAAACCCTGTATACCATGGATTATAGCGCTGGTTATATCATGATACAACTACATCAATATTTGATCGCGTATGGTTTGTCTGAAACTAGACGAATCTAAAGAGATTCAACTAGAAATCAGTTGTTATCTGAATCAGTAAATATCTAAATAAGATTGTTGGATATAACTACGAGATCGTGAAAGACACACATACAACGTTAAAAAGAAAAATATGGGTTAATCTACACAACCATACTGGTCGTATACGAGTGAAATAAACATCTTCGAGCATGAAGTCAAAAATGCCGCATAAATGTAGATGGTTCACAGAGCAGAATCGTGTTGTGCGTCAAAGGATTTGTTTTCTTTAGCCTGCGTTGTCATGCTCATTTGGGTATTGCGCTGGCGCAAGCTGGTTCGGTTGTTTAGCAGCCCTACTCGAGCAAGCATTTGCTTCAAACCTCGGCGAAAATTTTCACTGAAAACAAAACAGATGCATGGATTCACGGCTGAGTTTGCAAACGCCAAGAAAAATGAAGCATAGGTTAAAGTGCGCAACCAGCAGGGCGGAGTAGGGTTTCCGCTAAATACAAATAAATTTAGAAAAGCGCTGATGTTATAGGGAGCCCATAACACAGCGAACGACACAATGATCGCGATGGCCATGCGAAGAATCTTCTTCTCTGTCAGCGCTCTTTGGCTTCTTTGTCGCTCGGTAAATGTGTCTCCTAGTGGTAATGACTGTCTCTTTAGGCTGATGATGATGATAGTGTATGCTGTCGCCATGATAGCAAAGGGTGCCACAGCCATAAGGAAGAACATAGTCAGGTAGTAGCTTTTGATCACGTCTGCCGGTCCCACCTTTAGCCAAAGAGGGGCACACACTAACCTTCCGTCTCGAGACTTGAAAGTCTCGTACGTGTACAAGTAGACAGCATGCAAACTCATCCCAATCAACCAGGTCATTAAGATTGCTATTTTGCAGATGGTACCTGACATGATGTAATGTTTCATGGGAAAAACGACGGCGAAGAATCTGTCCACAGTTATGAGGATCAAGCTAAATATAGACACAGCAATGGACACATCTTGTAGAAACGGCACCAATTTGCAGAGAACTAAGCCTAGATCTCCGTCGATTAGCCAGCCATGCGGGCCCAGGTAGATCTCGGCTATAGTCTTGCTGATGACCATGGTTGGCACGATTAGGTCAGACATAGCCATGTTGAGTATGAAATAGTTGGTGGGTCTTTTCATTTTCTTGTTGCTAAGAATGACTGCAGCAATAAGAACGTTGCCCATCAGAGAGACCAGTAGTATTGCAGAGTACGCTGCTGTTTTGATCATTTTCTCTTTCTCGGTGTCTTGCACAGTAGAAAGGCATGGCGGTCTGGGGTATGTGGCGTTGTTAGTTGACGTGCTCGTTGTATTCACTAATAAAGTTGGTGTTGTCCAAACGCTTGTCGAACTGTGGGTCGAAAACGGCGACGGTGTACTGGATGTATTAGTGATATTACGCAGCGCCATTACCTCGTTGATGCGTTCTGTGATCCTACCACTACACAAAGCAATATTGAATTACTTGTTGGCATCGGTCAACTCATATGAAATACCCAAATTGAATATTTCGCATTATTTGGGGACTAAGAACGCATGGACTTATCAAATATTGACATTTTTCGTTCACTCTTGAAATTCTGGCAGCTGACTTTATTTGGCAAATAGCAAAACCGTTTCCCTAATAGTTTCTGTTTTTAACCGCCCAAATTAAAAACAAACCCTGACAGAATGCGCAGCTGATGTTGAACCTAAAATGTGCTGGACAGAAACATTTGTTAGAACGATTGCAAACTGGCTGTACACGATCAACGCTGAAATACTGAATCGATTTGTTGAAATCTTTCGTAAACATGGTTTTATATTTCGAATCACTTGTCAAATATCGCAATCATTTCCAATTAGATAACTGAATACACAAATATGAACTTTCATGACAAAATGCAATTGGAATGATATCCCACAATCCGGAAACTCTCGATATCTCTCTCTCTATCAACTATAGCTATAATGATATATTGTGCGTAGTATCTGCCGGATAGAGAACAATATATCTCAGTTTGGTTCAGTGAATGTTAAGAGCGTTTGTAACTTGATAAGCAAGGCGGGTTAATTATACGAGGGGCAAACCCTTGTCCAATTAACTGAAAAAAAAATTTCGTGACTCTTTTTCCATAATTCTTATTTAAAATGTTGTCCGATTTAATTAATCTTTGTTTGAACACAGCAAAGTCTTGATATTATAACAATCCCTCGCCTTCGTGAAATGATCTTACAACCAATTCACCAGATTGTACTCACGGACACTTTTTGCCATGGCTTCCTAAAGTAGTCGGGAAATATGTTAATACTGCTGAACAAACACTAAGACGGCCGTGCTTGTTGTCACCAATATCATCCAGTCTCTGACTAGAAATGCGGCTCCAAAATACTGAGCCTGGCTGGTCTTCGTATAAATAAATATAGAGGCAAATTACGCATAAAAAGAATTGAAAAATATATGGCAAATAAAAAACAACATTTCAAGATTGAGGGTGGTATAAAGAAAGAAGTCATTTGGAAGACGAGCAAATGAGTGGGGTGGGAAGTGTTTAGCCGCTCATCACAAAGAGACTAGCCGGCAGAGAATCGTTCGTTCCGTTTATATATCATCAATGATTCCTATTTATTATTACTACTTTTTGTATTTCAGTTTCACAAATATATAATGACATGCTTCTTGCGTGGAATATGAAGTGACGTTATTTTTGTCGATAAATCTTTTTATTTTCAACTCAATCAAAAAGCAAATGATAAGCTGACTATATTTAGACAAGATCAATTCCCTTCTTTATAAATCTATGTGATAGGAAATCATTAATCCCCTGGCCGAATATTTGCACGCTTCATTCATGTTACGGTGCAGTCAGCCGTATTATTCAGTATATTCAGTTGTATTGCATGGAACAGTATTCGGTGCGACATCTGGTTTTGTCTGCGCTGCTTTACATCATATCACAAGTTTTCAGTCCGAGAAAATTCAATTTGTCAAATTGTTCGTTGGATCAGAAATCGCGCGCTAAAACTAATAAGAATCAGCGATATTTCTGCAATTGTAATTTCATGTAATTAATGTTTTAGGTCTGAATCTTTATTAATTTTCGTGTTTTAATCTGCGAAAAGGAAGCGAGGTAAGCACGGGCAGGATCTTGCCATCTCTTGTCTTCTTCACCTGCTATGTTGTTGTCATAAGGTTGGTAAGGATTTCAAGCCAGTTCGGTCTGTGCGATAGGAGAGTGCGATGCGAATCAGATACTGGTGCTCGTGTCTATATCTGATTGCCATGTGTACAGTCAGACGATTAGAGTACAGAAATAAGCGCACTGTAAGGTGGGTTGTCTTTCCGCTATTAAGATTATGATCGATAAGAGTCGGATCCATCTTGTCTCATCTCGACAAACACTCGTTAAGACGATTAGCAAGGAACCTTAGTGGTGATATTGACAGAATCCATCGGAAGAGCTAAGCACAATCACTCAACCTATCAAGATTGAGTCTTCATATCTCTCATTTTTTAATAAAATTGATTTAATCGTTAAAACCAACCCACAAAAAGCTTTTCTCAAACCTTTTTCAATTCCTGATAGTGGAGGGGGATTTAGACTTAATTCTAAGTGAAGGGGACGCGACGAGATCACGTGCCCGCCTTACAAGAGCTAATACAATGAACGTCGAAAGTCTTATGCGCGTCGCATGGCATATCGATGTCTTCCTAGTGAGAACAGAAAATATACCCTCCACTAGAACGCGTATTTCACTCGTTTAAACAGTAGCGCGATCGGTAGTTTGCAATAGAAAAGATATACAGACTGGATATATCCTAAATTCCATTTGGTAACACAGAAATGATTATCACACTTTTGTCTTTTCGCTGAATTCATGAATTAAAACTTCCAGCTAGGCTTAATAAAATAAACGTTTATAAAATTCATGAATAATTCACAATGGCGTATAAACTTTTGCTGTAATCTTTTTGCTGAGTTTTCAGTTTTGATGATTGATATTGAGGCAATACACAACAATGATAGTGGTTGGTAATATTTTTGAAATTTCAATTAAATATAGACGTTTTATAAACCGTTTAGAGAATTTGAGTACGTTTTGTATCTTATCTACAGCCGATATTCTAGTGATACAGAACGATCACCCATTCTGTAAACAGTGATGCAGTACACGTTTCATTTGGATTTCGCTTGAAGGTTTCCGCACACGAAGAAGTGTGCCTCGCACTTTTTTAATTAGCCACCGACGTACTAAACGGCGTACTTAACGTACGATCGGTCCCACAATACTTAACGATGCGCAAAAAAAATTGCAACGCTTATTTGACGATAGGTCCCGCGGTACTTAACGATGCGCAGTGAACAATTACAACGTCTGTTTGACGATAGGTCCCGCGGTACTTAACGATGCGCAGTAAACAATTACAATGTCTGTTTGACGATAGGTCCCGCGGTACTTAACGATGCGCAGTGAACAATTACAACGCCTATTTGACGATAGGTCTTGTGGTACTTAACGATGCGCAGTGAACAATTACAACGTCTGTTTGACGATAGGTCCCGCGGTACTTAACGATGCGCAGTA
>JAUPMF010074226.1:0-13062 GCA_031471435.1 Stomphia didemon | reverse complement strand
ATATAATGGTCTCTTGGTACTTTATATTATATATATATGCGTAAGATCGACTCTCTTATATAATGGTCTCTTGGTACAATATAATTACCGTCAAAGAAATAAAAAGAGTAAAATATTATGATATTGTTATTGCTATCCAGGATGAATGCCTCTGTTCTGACGTAGCTTGTCTCACTACTGGAAGTGACGTCACCTGATCACAAGATCTGATCTAGTCTGGGCATGCGCAAAGCGAGGCGGAAGGGAGCGGCTGAGCTGGTTTACGTACGTGTGATCGTGAAGAAAGTGTGAGAGTACAACTGAAAATTAGCCGAAAAACGCTTACCAACTACCCTGGAAAGACGGAAAGGATCTATACCAGCGTATCACCATGTTCTCATTTATGAGCAAGAATGAAAGCAGCCGGAGAAACCCTCAAGTGTTCGGGTCGGTGCTTGAAGGTTTGAAAAAACTGTACGTAAAAAACCTCAAACCATTGGAAGATCACTACTTGTTCAGCGACTTTCATTCACCCGCTATGACAGATCCTGACTTCCACGCCAAGCCCATGGTTCTCTTAGTTGGCCAGTACTCCACAGGAAAGACTACGTTCATCAGATATCTGTTGGAGCAAGATTTCCCAGGTATTCGTATCGGGCCCGAGCCCACGACAGATAGCTTCATCGCAGTAATGCACGGAGAGACCAACCAAGTGATTCCGGGGAATGCCCTCATCGTAGACCCAGGGAAACAGTTTCGTACACTTAGCTCTTTTGGGAACGCATTCTTGAATCGTTTCTGCTGTTCTGAGCTCTCTAATCCCGTACTAGAAAGCATCAGTATCGTGGACACCCCGGGAATCCTATCGGGAGAGAAGCAGAGTGTGGCACGAGGGTACGATTTCACCGGTATTTTGAAATGGTTTGCAGAGCGAAGTGATCGGATTATTTTACTCTTCGACGCTCACAAGCTCGATATCTCCGATGAGTTCCAGAGAGGAATCGAGGTCCTTCGGGACTATGACGATAAGATACGCATTGTATTGAACAAGGCAGATATGGTGAACACACAACAGCTGATGCGAGTTTATGGTGCCTTGATGTGGTCTCTCGGGAAAGTGATCAACACTCCCGAGGTAGCACGTGTTTATATTGGTTCGTTCTGGAACCAACCTCTACAGATGGACGAGAATCGCAAACTCTTTGAGATGGAGGCCACTGACTTGTTCAAGGATATGCAAGATTTGCCCAAAAATGCTGCGTTACGAAAACTCAATGATTTCATCAAAAGAGCTCGCCTAGCAAAGGTGAGACATAAAATAGTTGCATAAGGTTATGTTGGTAAATCTAATATAATTCATAATTACTAGAAAGTACATCATTTCTACTGTCATTTCTACTGTCATTTCTATATATAAAACTTTGTGTAAATCATTGATCCCTTTATAAGCAAATCAATATGGACCTGTACACGACACTGTACTATTGAGCTTGCACCTCTCACCATTCTGTCCCTGATTAAATTTAAAACAAGGCAACATGTGAATTCATGGGGATGACCAAGAAGATAACCAGTACTTACATGCTTTTTATTCATTTCTAGGTCCATGCTTACATCATTTCTGAGCTAAAAAGCCAAATGCCAGCCATGTTTGGAAAAGAAAAGAAGAAGGAACAGCTGATCAAAAACCTCACAGATGTGTACAAAAAAGTCCAGACAGAACATAACATTTCACCAGGTGACTTTCCTTCAGTGTCCAAGTTCAAAGAACTACTAAAGCACCATGACTTTTCAAAGTTCAATGGCATGAGAGCCAAGTTGATTCAAAATTTAGATAACATGCTAGCAAATGACATCCCACGACTGATGTCAATGATTCCCCAAGAGCAAATAGAAGAATCTAACAAGCCCCCTGTCACTGGAGGTGCGTTCACTGTTAGACATGCAAGTAACAACCCCTTCTCTCAGGGAGCTTGTGAAGGAGTAGCCCTTGGTGCTGGTTCAGAAACTTGGATTGTGACTGAGTTCAAAGATGAATATGACAAGATATTTGAATCTTTAAATCCCACGGATGGTAAAATTTCTGGTCCTAAAGCCAAGAAACATATGCTCAAATCCAAACTGCCAAACACAGCTCTAGGTCGGATTTGGAAGCTAGCTGATGTGGACCGGGATGGCAGCCTTGACAACGATGAGTTTGCCCTTGCTTTGTATCTCATAAAAGTAAAGCTGGAGGATCATGAGATGCCAGAGGAACTACCCAAGCATCTAATTCCTCCCTCTAAGAGAGAGGGTGCCTCTATCGAGTATGACACTTAGAGTGACATCTGCTAGTATTGTGTTCATACAATGTATATTTTATTTCATTTGAATTAGTATGTAGTAGACTACACCAAGTCTAACATACACTGTAAAAAGTGCTCTTAGTTCATGATAATTATTATGTAAAAATGATAATCTACTTGAATGTGAGCAGGCATTTGTTTTTATTGAGGCTTATGAAATGTTACCTCTATAGCGCAGGCTCATGAATGTTAGTCTCCAATGAACTGATAAAGGGCTTAATAATAAGCTATGGTATAGAATGTTGTACTTTTAGTACAAATATAAATCACTGTAATTTTCAAGGGAACCAAGTCTTATACTTTTATACTGGGCTGCAAATGTGCTCAGTTACAAAGTAATGAATTATTTGTGCCGGTTATTCATGCATTTAAGCTAGTTTATAGGCAACTACAATGATTATGATATGAGAAACAAAATTGAACGAAATATTTTTTTTCTGTGAATAAAGTAGTGGGAAAAGAACTAAGATAATAAATAATTCCATCGGTTTATTTCTGACTTGGCCTGTTTATTCAGTTAGCACATGTTCATATATTGTTTTAGGCCTTGATAGGTTTTGACAATTTGCAGAACACTTTGTAAACTGATATAATTTCATGAAACAACATTTCAGACGTATATACAAATGAAGGGGTCAGTGCAAGAACAGATAAGTGACTTTGATCAACATCAAACTTCTCCAAATGTAATCTATTTTTTTCTGTAAGGTAGGGGGAAATTCACTTTCAATCATAGTCACTGTTCTTGCAAAGGCCCCTTCAATGATATTACAATAATAATTGTTTGGATGATTTTGCATGACATGATAATATATTATAATGTTGATATGAATAATTTTGTGATATTAAAATCAGTTAATGGTAATTAACACACACAATGACTAATACGCTGAGAATCCACGATCCCAATTCCACCAGTGAGTTTGGTCCATTCCTATACTTTCTTGTAGTCTGTGAAATGGCTTTGATAACATTCCATCGCAACACACGGCGTCCTTAGTGAACAATGATGACACATAAACTCCTCTCACCTGACGAATTGTTGGTTTCTCATTAATAATAT
The DNA here is from genome assembly GCA_031471435.1 of Stomphia didemon. Classification (NCBI taxonomy): domain Eukaryota; kingdom Metazoa; phylum Cnidaria; class Anthozoa; order Actiniaria; family Actinostolidae; genus Stomphia; species Stomphia didemon. Next base: position 9,675 of record JAUPMF010074226.1, on the reverse strand, counting down.
ATAACTGAATGTTACTGATTGACAGTGCCGTCATTCGCAGCGGTACACGAACACAGCTCGAGAAAGAATCACATCGTTTATACTCACTGCAACTACTACAGTTACTCATGGAATACTCAAAGAAACTCAAATCACTTGCACTAGACTTCACATATTTTCTCCTCGATGTTGACAACGTGTTGCACAACTAACCAGAAGTTGATAGCCTGTTAATTAAAGTTTTGGAAAGTGACTTGGAACTTCCGTGACAGGACTAAAGCATCGTTATAAAATGTCGTATTTACCTCCACAAACCCCGACGTTCGAGAAGGACAGGATTCGTGCTTTGAAGAATGAAAGAATTTCGTCTCAAAAGAAAACGTTCACCAAATGGATGAACTCTTTCCTTGATAAGGTAAAGGCAGGAAGTCAAAAAGCACGAAGCTGAAATGTAATGTGTGGAAAGCAAAACTGTTTGCATTTACCGCCGAAATAGTTAAGAATAAAATGGTTTAACGAGAAGAAATTGCTACATTCAGTATTGCTAAACTTATTTTATGATACCAATAATTAGTCACTTCAACACAGCAGGTTGCTATAGGAAAAAGTTACCGAAATTACCGTAATTTTAGCTGTCCCATGTTGGCATGAATTTTTGTAGTGCTTCAAACTGTCAACATTTTATGGCATATCTAAATTCACATTTTCAACTTTAGTCAAATCTGCATGTTAACGACTTGTTTGAAGATCTGGCTGATGGCAAAATACTTATAAGTCTTCTAGAGATCATCTCTGGGGAGAAGATTGGAATTGCAGGTGAGCAAGTGACTTCTATCATCATCATCATCATCATTGTTATCATCATGATCACCACCACCATCACCACAACCACCATCACCATGTTGTTGTGGTGTGCATCATCGTCATTAACATCTGTTATTTTGCATCATCATCAATATTTTATTGTATTTAATTTCTATACTGTAAACAAGAATGTAGTCCCAGCAAGTATATATTTGCGTGCAGTAAAAGACAGTCCGTGTTTGGTTCCCCATCCCTTCTTGCTTCTAATTGTTTTCATTAGAAGCATCTTGTCTTCTCTCAGTTTGGGACAGTTGGCCAAACCAAAACCCAATACTATTGCACACTTTGTTTCAGCGCGTGGAAAGCTGCGTGTACATAACATCCAGAATGTCAACAGAGCTCTTGAGTTTTTACAGAAGTCTGTGAGTATTTTCTACATCAGCTCTATTGCATGTAGCATGGCGCGCAGTGGCATATAATGGTGCAATTTATCCACAATTTGGACAATATTTCCAGGTCAAGCTAGCGAGTATTGGTGCTGAGGATGTTATTGACGGCAATGAACAGCTCATCTTGGGTTTAGTTTGGATGATTATTCTCAGGTTTCAAATTTCAGATATTTCTTATGAGGTACTGTACCACAAATACATCTAGTCTTATTCTTTGTTTGTCTGTACAATATATTGTTTGTTTTTTCCAAACATGTTACTGTAAACCTGGCAAATTCCTACATGATATGGACTGGAACATGATTCATTCAACATTATTTCTTATTGTTTTAGGATGACATGTCTCGTGAGCGTAAGTCAGCTAAGGAAGCCCTACTACTGTGGTGCCAGAGAATGACCAGAGGGTGTGTGCTCTGCATTGTCTAAAATGGTTGTTATTGCTACTCAGAAGAGATTTGTTATTTTATTGTTTGTTGCTTCAGATATCCAGGAGTTGACATAAAAAACTTTACAACCAGTTGGAGGAATGGCTTGGCATTTAATGCTCTCATTCATAAACACAGGTAATAAGTCAGTAGAGTCAACAATGGGAGATGGAAAGAAGAAAGAGAGAAAGAAAGAATAGGAATGAAAGAATTTGAATGAAAGAGGGAAAGAAGGGAAAAAAAAAGAATCGATTGCGGATTTATCATTGACCATAATTTACTTCTCTCTATTCCCCAGGCCTGATTTGCTTGACTACGCTTCACTAAAGCCAAGCCAACATGAGGCAAATCTGAATAACGCCTTCGCCGTGGCCGACGAGGGACTGGGTATTGCAAAACTTTTGGACGTAGAAGGTAAGTCAACAACCACCGCGCATCAATACTCATTTGACCATCATGGTTACCCTATGGAACTGTACTATATCTGACCATGTGTCATATGTAAGTCGACCATATACTGGTAAAGGGATCGTAATTCTTTCTGGCTTTATAGATGTGGATTGCCCTCGACCTGATGACCGGTCGGTCATGACGTATGTGTCCGCTTACTATCAATACTTTGCTAAAATGAAGTCCGAGGAAACAGGAGGAAGAAGGGTTGCCAAGGTAACCTGATTTGAAGATGATGCGACATATATCAATGTCAGAAATGATATTTGTTGCTGACGTTACGAATGATTTTGTCGGTAAATTTGAAGAATGGCGATAGTGAGGATTACGACAGTGCATGATATTGTAATAATTTGTCTACTTTAAAACTTTACACATGCACTAATCATTATTTCGGTTGTTCCCGACCGTAGATAATTAGCGTTCTAATGGAAATAGAGGACATGCAGGTAACATACGAATCCATGGTGTCCGACCTACTCTCGTGGATCACTGCTAAGATCACAGACATGGCCAACCCGTTCCACAAATCACTATCGGCGGTACAAAACGAAATGATCTCCTTCAAACACTTTAGAACCATCGAAAAACCGCCCAAGTAAGTCGGTATATCACACACCACTAACTCAACTAAGACTGCATATAGTTTGTGGTGCTAGTTGGATGGAACCTTTGAATAGAAATGTAAACTCTAGGAGTGTTTATGGTGTACGTTTATGAATACCTAGACTGTTTTGCTTTCCTGTTAAATATCCCAGATTTGCTTTATTAGAGGCTGCTGTACGTTCTTCCTTTCCGTGAATGAAGAGTTAATTGGCGCCAATCTTTATTTACATTATATTATTGTTGGTTTACGATACGAGTCGTACGAAGCCGGTCTTCCCATGAATACTTTCAAAACACTTCACACACTTTTTTTCCAGATACGCAGAACGAGTCAACATAGAAGCTCATCTCTTTAGCCTGCAAACAAAGCGCACAGCTAACAACCACAACCCTTACTCACCCCCTGAGGGGTCGTATGTGAAGGACGTCAACAGGGCGTGGCAGGTCATGGAAACCGCCGAGTACAACCGCTCACTTGCGCTGAGAAATGAACTTATCAGGTAACCAATGACCGCGCATCAACGGGCATTGCCCTCGCCATTTAGGTACGGGACTACCGTAAGTGTCCCACTCTGAAAAGGCACTTGACACCGGGGGATTGGGACTATAGCACCCAAACTCGTGTAAAATCTGATAAACTTTCTTTTTTCATTACAGACAAGAAATGCTTGAAAAAATGGCTGACAAATTTGAAAGAAAGGTAATGGCGGCATTAGATATATGATATCAATTTATTTTCTCAATATTTATTATTGCTGTGTGTAATTCCCAGGCTGCTCTGCGCGAGTCGTGGCTGGATGACATGATGCATGTGTTACAAGAAGAGCAACTCGCTCAAGATGCAGCTACAGTGGAAGCAGCACTCAAAAGACACGAGGCTATAAGTACCGACGTCAAAGCCAGGGTAATGTATGGTGTTCCTTCAGGGCAATATAGTGTGACAAAAGTGCGACAGTATGGTGTGACAATACAGTATGTAATGTTGTGTGACAAAATGGTGTGACAAAAGTGCGACAGTATGGTGTGACAATACAGTGTGACAATAAAGTATGTAATATTTGGTGACAATATGGTGTGACAACGTCTGTTCTGCTGATTTTGATTATTTGTAAGATTAGTGCGGTTGCGTGGTTAGCGATACTTTCTAGTATTTATTTGTTGGTTCGAATTTTTTTGTTTGTTTTTCCAGGAAGTGCGCTTTCAGATGGTGTTTGATCTTGCCCAGGAACTGGTAGACGAAGAGTATCATCGATCAGTCGCAGTTAAGGCCAGGTCAGACATATCATGCACAACACTTGATATCAATACACGATACACTCCGTAACACTCTAGTGTTCTGTATCTGCAGAGAGGAAGTGATCATGACGAAATGGGACAAACTGGTCAGCAGGTTGGAAGGACGCCGCGCTACTCTCGTGGGATTCCGCGATCTCGTTGGTGTTTTTCGCGACATGGACAACGCGCACTCAGACATGATGGACATCGAGGTTGGTATAATGTTGGTAATGTTGTGCATAGTCCACACATTTAGCCGTGCTTTAGCAAAGGTATCCTAACTTATTCAACTATGCAATGTGGAATTTTTCTATTAATTTCGAAATAAAAGTTGTCTGGTCTAAGGGTTCCTTGGCTCTGTATCTAATTTGCACTCAGTTAACTTTGTTGATAATCTATCCATTCATTTCTGGCGTAACGTTACATTATTTGAAACCGGATGCAATTCAGTTACGATCTTAAGACACGTGCTCGTATTTTTACAGATTGGACTTCGTTCAGAAGATTATGGTCGTCATCTGCTCGACGTGGAAAACCTTCTCCAAACGCACAGCCTTGTTGAGCCGCAAATTCAAGCTCAAAGAGAAAGGATCCAGAGAATCAATGCGCATGCGGTGAAATTCATTGACGCTGACCACACGGAAACTAAAATGATCAAACAAAGACAACAACTTCTTAACCAGGCCTTCCAGGTTAGTACCCAGTCTGCTCCGAGTAATCCAATGGGATATGTGTTGTCATGGATGTGTTGTCATGGTTTCTATGAGGCCTATCATTGTTGTGTTCTCCAGGCCTTAGTTCAACTTGGCCAGGAGCGTAAAGCAAGACTTGAAGATTCTCTCAAACTGTACAACTTTTTTGGAGACTTAGAAGAAGAGGAAATATTCATCAAGGAGACAGAACAACTGTCTGCGTCTAAAGATGTGGGCAAAGACCTGGCCAGCCTGACTAGACTACAACAGAGACACGAGGTTCGTTGTGTATCCAATCTCGCCCAGGAATGCGAGAAGAGCTTGTTGTATATATTGTGGATCAAATTATTTTCTTATTTAATTTTGTCCGTTTTTTGTTTTATCCTCATTATCATACATTTGCATACACTGAAACAATAGAATGGACAAAATTGAACCACGGAAAAAAAATTGGACCACAACATATCTGTACGCGTGTTAATATAGCTGGTTCATTTTACGTGGATGCAACGAGGAGTGGTCACCCAAGTAAAGAACTGATGCCAGCTTGAGATCGCGTTTTCAATATAATATTTGCTATTATTTATTTGCCTTGAAGGCTCTTGAAGCTGAAATCAGTGGTCGGTTTTCTCATTGTGATATCAAGTTTGCCCGAGGTCAGTCGCTGATCGACAGGGGGCACTTTGCCTGCAAAGAGATCAAGGCTAAAATCAAACAGGTTCAGGCGAACTGGATTCGTGTGAAAGAACTCTCTGTCAATAGAAAAGAACGACTGAAAGACGCTTTCCAATCGCTACAGGTACAAGTCGACTCTTGGCTACACGTATTATAGACCATTCTTTCCTTTCTTATCTTTTGCTTTCTTATCTTTTGCTTTCTTATCTTTTGCTTTCTTATCTTTTGCTTTCTTATCTTTTCCTTTCTTATCTTTTGCTTTCTTATCTTTTGCTTTCTTATCTTTTGCTTTCTTATCTTTTGCTTTTCTTCCATTTCTTTCAGTTTTCTTCGTAATGCTTCCCATTTCTTTCTATTGCTTCCGTTCCCATTGCTTCAGTTTTTTTCGTGTGGCTTCTTTCTATTGCTTTCCATTTCTTTCTAATGCTTCCCATTTCTTTTTATTGCTTCCCATTTCTTTCTATTGTTTCCATTCCTTTACCATTGCTTCCCTTCTTTTAGCCGTATTTTTTATGATATTTGTATTTTGGTAGTATTATTCTGTTGCTAATGATACCGAATCGTGGATGAAAGAGAAGCTGACTGTCGTTCGTAGTGATGACTACGGACACGATGAGCAAAGTGCCACAGTAAGTGGAACTGTTTGCTATTTGTTGTACGATAACACACAGCTTTGCATATCAATTCCGCTCTTTCGTTCCCAGTCCCTCCTGCAGCGCCACAGTCAAATACAAGAGGAAATAAGCTCGTTTGCAGATGATATTAACAAACTAAAAGAACAGAGTAAACTGATGGGCGAATCTATGAAACAACCTACTGGACAAATAGAGGTGAGAAACTCAATAACGTTAGTGAATATTGAAACAAGGCCGGAAATATTTTATCAATCTCGCTCTACTTTTCGTGTTTCTGCGATAGTTGATTGGCAATTAAAAGGCCAATAGCCCAATGACATTGTTGTATTTTAAAAGCAAGCATACGAGACGTATAATGAGGAGATAGAGGTCGACACTGACGAAGAGGTGGACGAGATAGTGGAGAAGGAAGTCCTTCAAGACGTTGTCAAAGAGGTCAAGGTGCCCCAAGTGCAGGCACTGTACCCTTACTCTGGACAGGGGCTTGCTATCGACAAGGGAGAGGTGAAGCGAATTAAAACTACTACTGAAGATATTTTATGTCATGTGTATATCGCCTCGGCCTGTTCGTTGTTCTAGTCGTCGTTGTTGTTACTGAAAATGTTGTTTGGTTGTAGATTCTGTTCCTGATTAACAAAACCAACAAAGACTGGTGGAGCGTCAGGTGAGTCATATGGCCATCTTATTCACTACATATTTTAATATTTCACCGACAGGCGGCGGCCATGGCGCGCTTTTGTAACAATAATTTTTTTAACAATATTTTTTTTTAAAGTTTTTGAAATGTTTTTTTTTACATCAGACGCACAAAAACTAAAGATGCTGGCTACGTTCCAGCTAAATACGTCCAGGAAGTCGAACCGTGTCTCGTGAAGAAAGCGACCAAGAAGAAAGTTATGGTTCCACAAACCATTAAAGTCAGGAAAACTGTCAAGAAAATGGTTATTGTGGAAAGACAAAAACCACTGCCTGCCAGCATATCTGCGTCACCCAAGACACCAAGACGAGGTACTGCGCGCGGGTTGTAGTGTTGAGATCCCGCGGAATCCCGCAACTTGTTCTGCGCTGATTGGTCATTGGGATAACAGCGTGTTTCTGGACTGTATCACGTGATTAGCGCAGGACAAGATGTTGTGATGCGCATAGCGGTCATTGTATGAATTTTCCCCTGGCAAAACAGGAATGCGCTGTGATTAAACGAGCGATAACATGGCGGGCTGACTCGCTTTACATTCAGCTCAGTGTGATGTTTGTTGTTTTGCAGGCAAACTGAAGCGAGGGGTTCGGCGCCATTTCACAGCTCATTTCGATCGAGACAATGTCGCTGTTCGGCAGATCACACTAACCAATGCCTACAATAGGTTGGTCGAGTCGTCCAGGGTAAGACAAGCAACAAACAACCCGGTCTATACTCTCCTCAGTGTTAAATAGAAATACTTTTACCTTATTTAGCTTCGTCAACAAAACTTAAAGAATTCTATTACATATTACCACTTTTTTCACGAGTGCGAAAACATGGACACGTGGCTGACCAATAAGGTTAGTAACATCTTGTTGCACTGTGCGCTGGGTATGATGGTATGTAATGCAGACAAAGCGCTCATGGTACGACACACGGTGCAACACTGCGCGCAATATTGCTGAATTGCAGCGTGATTGCACGCAATGGCGTGACGCGTTCGTCAAATTTCAGTCGTACACTTAACTCGGTCATTTTCAAATTGCAGGCAATGTTACATTTTAGAAAATAATGGATGGCTCTTAGCTAATTAGCGTCAAGAAATTATTTTATATATATTATTCTAATGATTATGGTGTTGTAATTATGCTATAATTATGATGTCTCACAGGAAAGACAGCTGAGCTCTCTGCGCATGAGCGATGTCATCCAATCCATTCGCAAGAAATTAGAGGTAACTAATACCCCATTCACGTAGTTGTCATGTGTAACCGCTAAGCACGTGCATGATTACGTGGGTAGAATGACCGCAGGAAATCCCAAATCCCACGGTGTTGTAACCACAGGTGATGCGAACTTTGAAGTATTTTAAACCTTTCCACAGCTTTTCGAGACCGAAGTGTCGGCAAAGAGCACTTCGTTGTCAGCCATGAATCGCCTGGCAGACGAACTGGTCAGCAGTAAACATGCGCACGCAGCTGATGTGAAGACCATGAGGAGAGAACTAAACGAGAGGTCAGACGACTTATCGCTGTAACCTGTTGAAATAGCTGCTGTCGCTAAACTCGTTCCTGTTTTTACAGGTGGGGAGAGTTACAGCGTCTGAAGCAACTCAAAGAAGAAGAAGTCGAAGAAAAACATGGGTAAGTCTTTGTGAATTCCTCATGTAATGTTAGCAACCTTGTAGAGAATGGCTGGTTCTTTGCGACATTGTTTGGAGGGAGGGGGGAGAGATGGGACAATGGTGATGACTAGATCAGGATTCAGGATTGATACCGAAAACATGTCATATTTTTCAACTGGCTTTTCAGGGTGGAGTTATTTTTCAACTCGTGCGAGGAAATGCGAGCGTGGATCAGAGACAAAGACGGAATGTTGTGCGACGAGGACGTGGGTCGAGATATGGAGACAGTGAGAGCTTTGCAAAGAAGGCATCAGGTTTGTATTAGACTAACAACGTGTTATACCAATAGCGTAGTTGGTCATTTTGGTCTTCTCCCTCGTTATGTCGTGTTTTGTTTCTTCAGGGTGCCGAAAGAGATCTTGCTGCTGTAGAAGATAAAGTATCCAAGCTTACAGATCAAGCTAACTCGTAAGTTCCTGTGTGAGAGTAGTTTCACATGAACATATCTTAGTTTTCATCTTGTATTTAACTAGATTTACTAGATTCTAATCGTACGAGTTGTTCTCTTCAGCCTCGTTTCCCAGCATCCCCGTCAAGCTCGGCAAATCAAGACCAAAGAAGCCGAGATCGTTGATGTTTGGGATAACCTCAAGGTAAAACTAACAAACACTCATCGTATAGTAGTTTTATCAAGACAAAGCCGATACCTCGTTAAGTAGACCTGGGAGAACCACCAGCTCAGTATTGTTTTCTCTTCAGGGCAAAGCAGCTCAGAGAAAAGCGATGCTTGGCGATGCGTATGGTCAACAGGGATTTCTAGCCGACACAAGAGACTTGGTATGTTAGATCAGCAAATGGCTACCTTGTTTACAGGCTAAATCATTAGTCTCTGTAATTTCCCACACCGATTAATAAACGAGTTGGTGTTTGTATTCCAGTTGTCATGGGCAACGGATGCTAAAGAATCGCTCAAGTCAGCGGATGACCCGCATGACATCAGCAGTGCTACAGAAATGATCCAGAAACACAGCGAACTGCTGGAAGACATCGAAACACACCACGAAAGGTGAGGCTATACCTTTCTTAGTGTTTAGTTTACACAGTTACTAGCGTCAGTGGTTGTAGGACAAGCTGATTGTTGTCTACCTCACCAGCTTTTGTCATAGCCTGGTTAAACAAATTTCAACTTGATTGTCATTCAGATTTGAGCAGCTTCAAGATTACGCCAAGAAACTCCTCTCAGCCAATCCACGTGTCGTCAAAGTCCAGCAGAATTTGGCCTCGTTAAGAGAAGTCAAAGCTGAGCTCAGTGAATGTTGGTCACAGCGAAACGATCACTTACAACAAGCGTTAGACCTGCAGGTAAACCCGCACACGTTCTT
>JAUPMF010074204.1:0-13073 GCA_031471435.1 Stomphia didemon | reverse complement strand
CGGTCGTGCAATTTTGTAATCACTCGTATGATTTCAGCCCAAATTGCACTCCACTCAGTTCAATTACCATTATATATGGTCATGTAATTGGTAATTAGGTAATTTGTAATTTTGTGATTTGCACAAATTAACTTATTGATTTGTTTGACATATTGGTCTCTTCCAATCAGAATTCAAGGGCCAAAAAGCTATGCCTGCAGCACCGTTTTTTCTCACGAAACAAGATCTGAAGATAGCGGATGACCGTGTAAAACTTATCAATGTTTCAACTGCATATGGATGGAAGCCTTTCCCAATTTCCATGAAGAAAACCTACTTAAAATGTCATGACTGGAAGCAGGTATAAATTATGAATAATATAAGTTATTGTTGTAGTCTATTGTATATTGAAAGGGGCAAAACATTGTTTTAATCAAGTTGCATAGTGTCCATATACAATTAAACAAGAATGTCCACTGATCATACTGGTACTGTATAGTCTGTATATATACATGTACACCTACATGTATATATATACATTATACTATTATCACAATACTAGTATTACAGGTATCCCATATTTAACAAAAGTTTTAATAGTTTTCAGAACTATTGAATTAATAAAATGTCCTAAATATTTTCAGCTTGCTGTGGATGGAATATTGAAATTTTGTCTAAGAGGTCTTCTTGGAGAACAACAAAGAAGTACATTTTTTGATCTTCTGGATATACTTACAAAAATGTGCAATGAAATACAAGATCTCAAGAAACTTCAAAGTTTTTAAATGGAAACAAACCTTGTTTTAGCAAAGGTGGAAATGGACTTTCCAGTAAGCATTCAGGTGAGATTTGTTTTAATGTAAAAATAAAGAATGTTTTGAAGCATTTCAAGAGTTATTGTATGTGGTTTCAATATGCTAATGAATCACTCACTTAGGTGTGAACTAATCGATATCGATATCTGAGATTATTTTGTCAAATGCTCGGTGTTTGGTATTAGACTGGAAGTTCTTTCAAATTTGAATATTCGATGTGTCAAGGAAATATTTAAAGTATATTACTGCTCATCACATATTTATATAATAAATTACCATTTCAACTTCGGATGTGGGTTAATCAGCCTTGTTTCTAGACACGCTTATGACAAATTAATAGAGATCACTTGCTGTGCATGCTGATCTGTATGACAAAGCTACAAAGAGACTGGGTAATGCACAAGTAACCCGAAATATGATTACAAAGTTTTTTGCTTTATTTTTAACATCCACCGATTCACCATTGGGTGCCTTTGATTCTTTATAATTAGTTGTGATCTTTACTCTGCTTCATTTATGTGGCTATCAACTAGCTATAGATGGCCAACCAGAAATCGATTGCTTAACAAAATGCAAAATGTTGTATAGTTTGGTCAGCATATACAATTAGCATAGCAATTGCTATTTACATGTATTATTAGTTTTGCAACCAATGTGAAATTGTTATTATCTTTTGAATTATTTAATAATTTAAGTGTACAATTTATCTACCATTTCTAGACTATAAGCCTACGCAATCTTCATCACATTGTTGAAGAGATAAAGTTGTTTGGACCAGTACATAGCTGGTGGATGTTCAGCCAAGAACGCCTCAACAGTTTGATTTGTCGGCGTGTGAAAAATCGAAGGTATCCTGAAGCAACAATCATGGCAACATATAAGGTATAATACTATTTGTTGTCATCACTTTCAAAGTTTATACATGTATGAAATACCAACTGCAAATTGTTTGTTTGTTATACTGGGTAATACTATATATACACTGCCTAATGTAGAGGTTTGTTTCACCTAATGTGGTAAATTTAAGTCACAGTAGTATAATAATCAATGGTAATGGTAATTAACAAGGGATGCAAGGGTGAAGTAGCGGTGGCAGAGCTCGCCTCTGTCACCACTGTGACCCGGGTTTGATCCCCGGCTTGGTGTTATATGAGAGTCGAGTTTGTTGATGGTTCTCTTCTTTGTTTCTAGGGTTTTCCTTCAGATCCTTACAGATATTTGATTGGGTTCATATTAAAGCCTGTCTGATGATTTCGCAAGCATGAAACTCCGAGTTACAGAGAACATGTCTCATCTTTAATTCACTACCATTCTATATGTATAAATATATATATAGATAATTATATATGATTCATTAAAGGATAATATGAATCCTCTAACACAAGTATACGTTCTTCAGCTCTATAAAAATAATTTGAATTTATTTAATATTACAGTCTAACAAGGCAATAGTTATAGAGTATTGTAAATTATCAGTTTTAAAAACAACTTGCCTTGAGATCACTTTGTCATTTGAGGTCAAGAGAAGGCTACCACGGGGAGTAATAAGCCCTACCTTCTTTGAGCCCATTGTTAACCCACTCTGTACTTGAAGCAAGAGCTCCCCCTGATTGGCAGAAATAACCGGATCATCAATCATAACCATTAAGTTTGTCTTGGTTAATGTATCTTTTATAATTGGGCTGTAGGGAAAGTGTATAACAGGTGGTTAATGCCTAACAATCTGAGAAATACTTAATGTATGTACATTATGTTCAGAACTATGATACTAATAAGATTATAACTTTATTGTTACTTACACAGATGCCCCCGACTGATTTTGATCACCACCAGCAAGCAATGTTGGATGTCTTCTACAAGGGACACCCTGGGCCTTTGCAAGCAAATCTTGTGTTAAGGTTTTCCAACATTATTTTCTTCATATGTGAATGGAGAAGTCCAATTGAACTTTCATCTACATAATATAGCAATCAAATGTTTGACATAAATAACATGTTGTGTACTAATTAATCTGTTTGTTGTTGATGTAGTCTGTATTTTCAGCGTCAATGAGTTACATGTATCAATAGGGGTTAAAGTGTATATCACCCCAAAAATTTTATTTCTATTTTGAATAATCGATTAGTAAAATATTTCTTTTTTTTAATGTTGCGTTACTGAGTTATAGAAGAACAAAGTTTCAGAATGCTAATTAAATGACGTACTTCAGTAGTTTGTTTCTGTAAATGTGGACTTGAATAATATGAATTATGAAAAATGAATTACCTATTTATGTATCCCATTGCATCTACTGTAGTTCAGACAAGTCGACCTCCCTTCCCAACCCACTTAAACAAGAATTAATTACCTCGCTTGACAAACACCAGTAGTCCTGCAGCTGCGACTGCAAGCCTATCCATTCTGCCACATGGAATTGTTTCACTTCTCCTTTGTAATACTTTTCCTGCAAGTACATGTAGTACTGCTCGATGTCCGTACTTGTCACATCATTCAAATTGAATGTACCGCCACCAAAACTTTTCCTTGTCTTTTCAAGAAACTTGGCTTTCGAATCAAAAGCACTTGATGGTATCACTATTCTCCTTAAAAGGCAAAATAAAGCATTTTACTCAATAATTGTAATTGGCTAGCTTGTAAGGGATATTTCCTGCACCTAAACAAATCGCATGTGTATCTTGCACCTATATTAAATTAATATACGCAAGTTCTAAGATGACGAAAAGTTTACTTTGAACTAAATGTACCTTTCTTTGGTAATCCCTAGGACACGAGCGCCACAAGAACAAACCTAAAATCCACCTTCTGCTATTTCTCCAAAAAACTTCAGTGTGAAGTCACCGAACATGTTTGGCTCTTTGTCCACCTCCCGACACTGAAACGTTTTGCCGTAAACAATGATGATCCTACAAAATCATGATCCTACAAAATCAATAGTCAATGATGAGGCAAGACCATCAAAATGCACCCGAAAAAAATAGATATTTTCTTAAATAAATTGTAAATTAATATAATTATTACTCAATATGTCTTATGGTGTCCAAAGTACTTACATTCATCTCGTTTTTGTTTGTTGGAAACTTCAATTTTTTAAAAACTCAGAGAAAAGTTGATCAACGATGCTAAGACTTGTGTTACTCGCGCAACTGAAGCCAAGCAAACTGACCAGAACCAGCCGGGACAGCAGAACTCAACCCGAGGAAAGATTGCGAAATTGTTGCTTGCATGGTAACCATCGTTGAGCTAAACGTGGGAACTGAACTGTCTTGCGGGAAACTTTTAAATTGCGAAATATGAAGCCCTAATGTTTCACCCAATCTAGTGCTTACCATGTAATGATTTCGTCAGTTTTGTTTGATGTAAACTTGAATTTTTGTAGAATCTATAACAAAAACTTTAGACAAAAACAGACATTAGAAGAACTATGAAACTCAACCCAATAGTGTTCCTATATATATATATATATATATATGGTAACCGTTGTTGAGCTCAAAGTGTCTTGCTTGTAGGAAACATTTATGTATATGTTGCAAAATAGGAAGACTAAGTTAAAACTTTTCCCTTATGTTTCATCAATTTTTAATTAAGTGCTTACATTCATTAATTATCTCATCAGTTTTGTTTGATCAATGTAAACTTCGATTTCCCCGTATAAAAAAATTGTGGTGCTAATATGCAGCAAAACTCAACCCAATAAAGTGTTGAGTAGAAATCGTTCCTATAACGAATTCCATTACATGGCAAGCTTCAGTACTGAACTGGTGGGAAACTTTGTTTGAATTTTGCAAATTTAAAGCCGCTGTTACCAAGCCCTATTTGAACACTACATTTTTCGCACGTGAAGCTCTGGTTCTGATCTAGTTGAAGATCTGACTTTAATTCTCGGATATTCAAGGTAAGACTATGATAAGAAAATTTAGCATGTCTATCAGCCTCAAAATTTGAGGCTAATAGATGTATGGGCCGGACACAGAACAGTCTCAAATACGGTAGTCTGCTCTGCAGATTTTCGACCGAAAAAGGTTTTCGTGACATATTTAGCAGAATCAACTATCAGAGCTGATAGAAGGCGAGAGTGATCCTTCTATCTGATTTAGAATACCACAACTGACTATCTATAAAACAGAACCTCTAGTTTATTATTTGTAACTTCCGCAATTATTATTTGTAACTTTCGCAAAACGCAAGTGAACGTAAGCCATTTTGAACCAATCAGAACTGCCGTTTATCGGCTGATAGTAGGTTAGTAGTGAACCAATCAAATTGCGAGATTTACTATAGTAGGCAGTTGTGGTATTCTAAGATTTCATAAACTGCCGAAATTGCTGTTCATAACTGGACAAGTATAGAAAAAAAACGTTTCAAAATGCAACAGACAAACTACGGTAGGTTGGCACTTTATTCTTTGACGTTTTGCTTAATATTGCAAGTGAAAACAGTAACAAATAAAGAAGATTACGGCCAATTTTGGCCAGGGAACCATTCCAAAAACAATCCATTGCATGTGGACAAGAGAAAATGAGGTAAGTACCTCATTTTCTCTTGATATGGAACATTGTTATAAAAAAACGGGCGAAACTTAAAAGTGCAAGTTGTTTATATAATAGTAACTACAAGTGTCACAAGTGAAAAACGCACTGCGCATGTTCGGAAATGTTCGAAAAATTCGTAGACGCGTCGTGTTTTCTAATAAAACCAATGGATTTTCACAGGCGTTTGGTAAATCTTTAAAGTTAAGGTCGTCCGTGTAAAGTTGGTGCTTATTTTTTCACAACACATCACTTTAGTTGTTTTCTTTCCCTGGTCAAATAATACAAGATAAACTCTCTCAATACAAAAACCGGTAAATCTCCAATGGTTTTATTAGTAAATGACGACGCGTCTACGAATTTCCCGCCGAATTTTCGAACCTTTACCCGTGTCACCACAAGTTATAATACTAGTGAAGTGAAGTGCTGCAATCATGCAAGTATAGACACGGCTTAAAAACGCGTGATTGGCTAATTTGATTTCGTCACTGGGAGTGCGCACTATGAAAATCCGTTGCGATTTGCGGGCTTGCATTGCCATGAGGTCTTGAAAATGGTGAGAGATGAGAAAGAGTTTTGTTGTTGTTGTTTTTTGTCCTTTTTGAGTTTTCTTGATCGAAAAGTTTGTCTACAGAAAAGTATGAAATCTTTTTAATGTATTTGAAGAAAAACAATTAGGGTTTTGGGTTACGATTGCCTTGATATGTCTGCTTCATCAGACTTTATGGACAGTCATGACACGGTTTCTTTGTGTTGTCTAAGGTAAGTTTTTTAGACAAATATAAATTTATTTGAGAATTCTGTCATTCGATTATCTACTTTTCCGATGGCTTTGAACTAGATGGATGTTGGGTTGTGAATAACATATGTCATTTTTTTGTTTGATCTAGAAAAGCGGAGATTATCATCTCAATCGAACTTTGATATGGTTCCTAAAAGAACCGTTTTTTGGATGGAAAAGTTAAATGTTCTGCTCAGCTGAATATTCGTTGGATATTCTCATACAGTGACTACTCAGTGGTGAAGTTTCATGTGTCTTGCAAGACCCCATGTTGTCTTGTAAGATTTATTACATCCTTGGTGGTGACACCTCTGTATACTTCTCTCATCCTGTGGAGTCTCCTCTCATCCTGTGGAGTCTCCGTCGTCTCGTTCTGTTTTTTCTGTGGCTTCGAGTGGCGGTTACTATACCTTGGTTCTGCATTTTGGTCTCTGGGAAGTGCTGTTAAACCATAAGCAATGGTTTTCCGAAGTTTAAGAACCTTGACGAGGTATGACGATCTTTCAAAGGTATCTTCATCTTTAATAATCTTGTCATCATCATCATTCTCGTCATCATCGTCATCATCAGACTTATTCTCTTCATCTGTATCATTATCTCCATCACCAGCTAGGTACCTGATTTATATCAGGAGAGATAAAGTCATATCTTGATACAGAAGCTGTTTAATGTTTATTATCATGAAGTGCACAATGTATGACCACATATAATGTATATTTGCATACTTCTGTGCACAGGCTTTTGTAATTAATTCAACACTTTTGATACAAAGTCATTGTAATAATGTTAACTATTTTCAGCAGTTGTATATATATTTTCAAATTACTTGTTCATTGTTAATGCCAGTTGATCAATACGCTTTCTCATTGGTTCCAGGCATACAGGACACACTGCTTTTTCCACTGCAGTATATTGATGGTCTGCCCATTGACGGTCAGGCTCAAGTAGACAGCATGTATGAAATGAAGGACCACATGTGAGTCGTTGGTCATTTGGCTGCGAGTCATACTCTGCATCACAAGTTGGATGGTCACAAAATACCATGGGATCTGGAAGAGTGTCTTCACCAAAAGCATATCCAAGAGGAAAACATCTTTGATCAAGAGTGGGCATCCAAAGCTGGTAAATAATATGGCTGAAAATGGATGTTTTAGTATATTAATAGTTTATTGCAAATATATTTTTATGTTGTTTTATCTAGTTTGTTTTAAAATTCTAAGACAAATTATTCCAAGTACTGTACCTGATATTTACGTTGTCCCTTTTTTGAGTTTGTCCCTTTTTGAGTTTGTCCCATGGTTTTCCAAGTAGAGGCAAACAGATATGTTAAAAACTCAGCTGCTTTCAGTGAATGATAGAAAAGGTCTGTTTGCCCTGCTGGTATTGAGGAACAAAATTATCATAGAATTGAGCACTGAGGACGTGTGCTTGCTGGCTGATGTAGTCTGGTGTAGTCTGGTGTTGCCCACATGGGTACAGTCCTAAAATATATTTACATTAATGCCAGGATGGATAAAATTACAAAGTCAAGTAATACATTCATAGGACATTAATTATATGGTTCATTGTACATGACTTCATGAATAATAGAACAAAAATTTTCCTGGATGAATTAGCATTTTGTTCTTGAATAACTTTCACCATCTTTCAATAATTGTTTTACAATATTATTATTTTGATAATTTTACCTTCGCAGTCTTGAGTGAAAGACTTCAATCTTCTTCTCGGTGAGGACATTCAGAGAGTTTCTGGTCAGATCACTGTCAGCTGGATTTCTTATATGATGGATGATGTCAAATAAGTTACAGAAAGTTGCCTTACCATAATTTTTTCTTCTGAAATTTATGAATTGCATTGCTATACTAAACATGGTATCAAGCCACTGTTCAAAGTTGCCACTTCTTAAAACAACAACATAATAATAGAATACAAAGGGAACTACTTGATCAAATAGGTGGAGGAGTAACATGTACTGTGGATCTTTACAGCAATTCCTAAAAGAATGGAGAACCTCATTTTGTATAATAGACCATCCTTCAAATGCTGACGTTATCAGTAGAGAAATCTTTTCTGATTTGGGCCGCTTTGGGAGAACTCTGTTTGCTCCAAACAAGGCCTTGTACAATTGTTCAAACACTGGTCGGTATATCAGGACAGTTGACTCCTGTATGTTCAATGAGATGTGGAATGGACCTTGCCATGGTATGATTGATGGAATATGCTGAGGGCCAGTCTCTGGATCCCACTGAAAAGTGAGTGATTGTATTATTGTCTTCCTTCATTGTCGTTGTCAAAATGTTCATCATGTACATTGTATATCCACATTATGCACAATAACTATTAGATGCATTACTCTTTCTGATAAATATTCCCTATAGGTTCAAGATAAGACAATCCTATTACATTTTAATAACTAACACCCAGCCAACTAACCTCAGCTACGATCTTTTTGTTGTATTTCCATGTCGGGAAATCTCCTTCTAGAATTAAAAAAAAATCCTTCATATACTCAACAAGAGGTGGTGCAACAGCTGTGATATGCTGCATTGTCTGGTAGTAATCATGTTTGCTGTGAAGATCTTGCTGAAACTCATCCACCAACCAGGTACTTTGAAAAAGGTCAAGGTTATGCCGGTTCTCACCAGTGTAAGCCCTATATGAAAAGGTCAGAATTAACCTTTCAATACCCAATTCAGTACTAAGAATATTCCATAATAAATACCAACCTAAGGTTCTTTATGCTCTCTTTAGCAACTGACAGATCAAGTTATCTATATTCGTCTGGTGAGTCCGGCAAGTAACTGTTGGAAAAGTAGTTCAGTGTCCCCCTCAGCTCAAAAAAGGCTAGGAATTCTTTGACGTCAATCCCGCCTCTGCTGTTTGCAATGGTTCCATTACTAGTTTTACTCTGTGGTCTGGAGGTCTTGGTATTCCTTTACAACTGGAGGGGATGTCCACCATTGTTGTACACATGTGGATAGCAGTGCTTGTAATTGCCTTTTGAGGACTTTTTTTTCCAATGGATAAAGTGGATGTCATCTTCGAGGAGCAATACAAGCAACTTGTTCTGATTTAGTTAATAGAAAAAGGTTAAACATAAGTTGACTTTTATTTAATAACATAACAGGAGTTTATTATAACTGTATCTTAAGAAGTGCCAAATTAACTTACTATGTGTGAATTTTTGATTGACTTGGGGATTTCTTTCTTGTTTGATTTTGATAGGTCTTTGCTGTAATTCAGGATGGTGTTTGGATGACAGGAGTACCCCATAAGCATTCCATACATCAGCCCATCACAACTTGTACCACTCAACTTCAAATGGAGGCCATGCTGTTTCTGAAAAGCATTTATGTTTTTCCACTGGGCTACATCTTATAATATTAACGGGCAAGTGCTGTATTGACTGAGCTTGTTTACTGGGCTATGAATAATTACGCTCACACCAGGTTTGGAGTAAATTGGCTGAGGGAAAATCCCAAAGCCGCTTTTATTAAAACAACAGTTAGTAATATGTAATTCAAAATATTACAATCTGTTCAAAAATATTTTGGCCCAGTAAAGGTGAGGGCCACAAAAACGCCAATAGCATTAGCATGAAAATGATGATGCTGCCCCACCCCAGGAAATACAGCACTTGAAACATCAAGAACAGGTTCATGACCCATCATGGGGTAACTGAGATAACACAAGAAAAGCATCGAGACTGCTGCCCTTGCTAATCAGTCCGATGCAAACCCTGAATTATCAGGTGATAAACCATAACTACTGAAATTGTTAACTGAATAATGAATTACCATAATGATAATTGCTAAACCCAGGAGATATAGGAACTGCTGCCCTTGCTAATCAGTTCCATAATCTACTGAGTAAAGCTAGAAATAAACAAATTGTAACTATGTCGCTACTGAAGGAATGCGGATATATCGATGGAATGCATTTGACTTTCACCTGCCCAAAACCCGTATCTGGGCATCAGAACATCCCCGATCTGCAGCATGAGAAGCAGCACCAATCCGGAAACTATGCCCCTTATAACGTGCAGGGTTAAGCCCACATAACTTGATGGCTAGAGAAAGTTGGTCGTTGAACATGACTCTAGAGACTGGTTGACCAAGTAATGTAACGAAAAGGGGGCCTGGTTTGTTACCCCATAGAACTAAATAATCCAACATAAACTTAACTGGACAAAAAGCAGCAGCACGGTTGATAACTATAAAAAAGGGGGCTGATTGTAGCTGTGTTTAAAATCTTGAAAAGTAATTTTCAAAGAAACTATGGTGTCATTCACCAGCTGTACTATTTGATGTATTTGTAAAGGCTGGGGACTAAGACCAGGTGTTGAAGTCATCTCTTCCACTCTAAGAAAAGCATAAAAAGCAATAGAGCACATAGCTTGAAATTGACAGATTTGATACTTTAAACTTGAAAAACTAGAGGCAGCTGTTATGATCCTGTGTAAAATTGGTAGGGTAATTGGCAACCGACTATCTAAACGTGCACCCATCTTCCCATATCCTTTGAGCATTTGGGTAATGAAAAAGGCCCGAGAAGGATCTGGGAATCCTGAAAGCTTATGAGATTACCCTAATGCAGAAATATAGGTAGTGACTGTAGATGGAGCATAACATTTATCAAACATATAGGCAATAAAAAGGGGGTAAATTAGGGGGTGAAATAGGTAGTGCAGCAGATACCCCTGGAAAGGTTAAATGTAAAAACTGATTAAAAAGTTTCCAAGCCCGTTTGTAGGTAGGAAGGGAAGATGGCTGCAGGCTGGATTTCATAAGAGTCGAAACTATGACTGCCAGTTCTGAGGCTGCAGATACAGGGGGATCTCTGTAGGGCATTGGTCCATGTGAGCTGGAGCCAAGTGTTTGAAAGTCTGTACCTGTAACCGAGATAAAGAGTCTGCTAAGTTATTGTGGATTCCACGAATGTGTTTGGCCTTGAAAACTATGTTATGTTCTAAACAAATAGACACCAGCTTTCTAACAAAAAACATCAATGGTTTGTCTTTGCATGATTGTTTGTTTATGACATGAACAAGAGCCTCATTGTCAGTGAAAAACAAAATACATTGATTGCTCATTTCATTTCCCCACAGGTACAGACTTAAAACAATTGGATAAAACTCCGAAATAGCAATATTGCTATAAGCCCAATCCCCTTGCCATTTCCCATAGCACCATTTACTGCCAAAAATGGCACCAAAACCAAGTGCACCCGAGGCATCTGTGTAAAGGCTCAATTTATCAGAATTTTGCCAGACCTCATCAATGAAAAAGGAACGGCCATTAAAAACCGTCAGAAAAGAGAGCCAAACTTTAAGATCCTCTTTAACCACTAAATTGAGCCGAATTAAATGATGAGGTGACTGGACACCTATGGTGAGGTCAATAAGTCTCCTTAAAAATGCTCTGCCTGGCTTGATAACTGAGCAGGCAAAATTCAACAGGCCAGTCAATGACTGGACCTCCTTCAGAGATACCTTCTTACGAACCAGAAATGCAGAGATCAAATTAATGCATTTGTGAATTTTGTCAAATGGTAAGCAAGCCTCAGAGCATATAGAATCTAATTCTATGCCAGCAAATGACAAAGTAGTGGCAGGGCCACAAGTTTTTTCAGGTGCCATGGGAATGCTCAAGTAGGAACATAAATTCAAAAATATATCTAATTGGTCTTGACATAATTTAGCTGATGAAGCTACAATTAAAAAATTAAAAAATCAAAAAATCATTTTAGCCTTTTTAAGACAAAACCTGCACACTTTTCTATACAGAAAAATGTGCAGGTTTTTTTTTTAAGAAAACCTGGACAATGTCATTCTACAGACAGTGATTTTTAAGGTGAATACAGCACTTAGTGTTTTTATTATTTTTTATTTTTGTTAAACTAAGTGTAATAAATTGTTACTCGACGAATCAAATATCGAATCAAATATAGAAAAATGTGCAGGTTTTATATAAAAAAGGCTCTCACTCGTTCAGTTTTTGATATATTTCAATTATTTTTCTACCAAAAGAACCCCATTTAGCTGTAGTTTAAGTGGTGTGAAGGATATTCAATTCGGATGAAATGTCGCCAAGTAAATATTTATTAGACTTAGTGTAGGGTTGGCACTTAGAATTTTAGAGAAATTTATTACTCGACGAGATTTGATCCGAATCAAATATCCTTCACACCACTTAAACTACACCTGAATGGGGTTCTTTTGGTAGAAAAAGAACCCCGGCCGGTATTTATGAAATACCGGCCGAGCGGGAGCCATTTTAGAAAAATACCTGCACACTTTTCTGTACAGAAAAATGTGCAGGTTTTATATACAAATGGCTCCCGCTCGTTGAATTTTTAATATTTTTCAATGAATTTTACACCAAAAGAACCCGCTTCAGCTGTAGTTTACGTGGTGTGAAGGATATTTCATTTGGAGTGGACTTAGGATTCACATGCATCACCAAGTATCAAGTTCTTGTTGGCTTAAGGACGAGGGAGAAACATATTCTGTGACGAGATGGGAAGATTCTCACAACTAGAACGTCTAGAAAACTACACGACTTATACCATTGGCACTTTCTTTAGCCTTTTTGTTCATTTTTTTATGAAAATCTTCGCAGACTGTTGACTTCGCAGTATCGACGAATACTTCTCCTTGATATTCCACGGTTCAGTCTGGGAAATTCTTTTTTTAGATAGATTTCTACATCTCTCAAAAACCCACCAGAATCAAGAATATCCCTTATCTCTTCTTTCACGCTCAGAGAATCGATGAAACCCATTTTAAACTACATACAAGCAGTATGTTACAACCAAAACCCTTGTACGGGTGGGTACTCTACCAAAAACTCCTTCCGGAAGTAAAAAAAACTCCCATGCGGGGAGATGGTGAGAATAAGTGTTTTTACCGGAAATAGACGCAAAACTCCCCAATCACCCCCAGTGGGGAAAATGATCTTGATTTCCGATTTC
>JAUPMF010074193.1:0-13074 GCA_031471435.1 Stomphia didemon | reverse complement strand
CGGAGAAAAGTATTTTAGAAAGTAATTTCCCAGGGAAAGTAACATGGATCGATCACCAGACTCCTGGACAAGCAAAAATCGAAGTAGCCATGAATACCAATAACGGTAAAAACTACAAACTGCGGGTCTACATTCCAAAAGATTATCCCAATGCATGTCCAGTGATGGTTGTCAGTTACCCTGATCATGTTCTGAAAAGACGCAACGGTGACGATTTTCGTTGCAGCGATGATCATACTCTTGGAAGTAAAGATGACCGCACCATAATCTGTCATTTCCGTGCAAATCTCTGGACGAACGAGTTTACATTTTACCAGGTATTCATGAAAGGTCGAATATGGCTTGAAGCTTATGAAATTCATCTTGACACAGCAAAACCAATGAAAACATTGTTAAGGGAAATGCCGGTCGCCTGAACAAACACCAACATTGTATATTCGCTATATACACCATGGCCATATGAAGTACACAATAACTCAGTTACACGCTTCAGAATTAACTCTGTACTACACACAAATCTGATCAACTGCGCACATAGAGGTGAAATAAACTTGAACTTGAATAATAAACTTGAACCACAGGAAGCCCAAGCTCTGTATTTGTGCGATTTATATAAGACATGAATGTGAAGTAATAAAGTATTTAAAAATGTCCACTAAAAGTAAATCAATTTTCATAAAACTTACCTACAGCATACTTCTTGTCGTTGACAACCTCTGTGCGCGTTTTGGAGCGAATCGGACAAGTTTTATATTTTTTTTCTAGTATGTAGTAGTAAGAAGAAATTTCTTCTTCAAACTATTTGCCAACTCACAGGTATATGCATGAGTAGAAACTAGGCAACGATGTATTACAACGCGTATAGAAGTTATACCGGCTGTAAAACAAGAGATATCGTGTAAAGGCAGCGAAATAAAGCTGGACTCACTTTGCCGAACAGTTTCCTATTGCATCTCGTTTAGCTCAGAAATCTCAACAGATGAATCAACGTCAAGTATGTAATTCAATTTTAAGCAGGTATCATCTACACTGATAAATCTAGGCTTTTCTATAGCTAACCTTATATCTTTACAACTGAATATATGACGTTGACATAATCAGAAATAAATAAAATGTACGCAAACATTGGTTGCCCTGTTCACATGAAGACAATGGAGTGGTTGGGTCTGATTGAAAACTCACTTTATTTTGATCCCATTTACACTTCTCTTTCAGTTACTCAATATATTCTCTCTAAGTGACCTGATGACCAATATTGATGCATAATATTGATGCATAACTCAGGCACCGCGGAGCATAATTTCGATTGGGGGGGCTAAATCTAAATCTTAGTACGATTTTTTTTTTCGTGAAGCGCTAGATGAATTGGAACAAATATTTTCAAAATGGCGGCCAAATTAGCCCCCCCGGCTCCGCGGTGCCTGTACTGTGTTGTCATAACAGTTTTTAAAGTTCATAAAACGGTCTCGCGCATTGTGCGTAACCAAACTAAACCATGGCATGTTGCATCACAGACCTACAGTATTCCAGTATTCCTCACATAGGCAACATGTTCTACCATAGCTATCATCTGCCTAAATACTTAAATTTGTTAGTACGCACGCGCTCAACGCAACTCTTCATATAAGAGAAAGTGACATAGATCTTATAATTACAAAAATATATATATATAACACACTTTGTTAACACAAAACATAAACTATTAAAAAATCTCCCCACCCTACCGCCCCTTGACAAAGACAACCCCCTCCCTAATAATTTTCTGATCAGTTTATATTAACAATGTAATTTGTCCTGTAGGACGAGTGTAAGATTATTGCAACGTCAATGTAGAGTTCACCAATGAAACATCTGAATGCGATATTAAGTGAATCTCTTGCAAACTCCCATCAAATGAATTCCGCCTGCAAAGCATACAGCTGACATGATGTCCCATGATTATCCTCGAGATATCCGCGCGCTTGATCTTGTTCAGAATTTCGTTGAAGTCCTCCACGTTCAGCCGAGGACGTGACGTTTTGAGCTTTTCCAGGACAACTTCAGCTGGATTACTTTCCCGTTCGATGCTGGGTATTTCTTTGTCGATTCGTATGTAGGTCGATAAATCTCTCCAGTTCGAAACTCCTTTCTTGTTGAGTTCTTTGCAGATTTCCTGCCGCAAGCAGCGTCTCTCGATGATGTTGTACAAGTCATCTTCTGGTTGAGGAACACAGTCTGGAAAAGACAATCAGCCATTAATAAAATATTATAGCGATCAAAGAATGTTCACCACGCGATATTGATACTCCATACAACGTACATGAGGTAAAACTCAAAAGAAGCAGATTTTACATTGGGTGAATGGGAACTGAAGATATCGTGACGCTATAACATCACGATCAAATTTATTTCTAACCAATCAGTACGAAATAGACCGCATGCCAACCAATCAGTTTCCTTGGTTTGGCACAATATCTACCCCATGTTTCAATCAACATACCTGAACAGTGGCAAAGCTGTTGCTCGCGAAATATCGGACGATAAGAGCATTTGCGGCATGTGCATCTTAGATGTTCTATAGCAAAAGCAAAGGCATCATCAGTGTGGCTAAACTAATGACTTGAGACGGGGTACATAATGAGCCCTCTACTTGCAATTGCATACTGTCACGTGTCGATATTTCATCTTCATAGCAAACAAGACGCATAACTGCATAACCTCGGGATTTCTTATTCAAATTGTCCGTCTCGGGCATTGCTCAAGATTCGTGTTTAGGATACCTGAGCTCATTGACATCTTCTACGCATGCGTGTAGATGTTGCGTATGCGTATTAGAGCTCAAAGTGCAATTTCTGACGGAAACCGAAGCCATAGGAATCCCGATTGATAAACAGGCACGATTTTGTGGGATGTTCAACTGGATGGCAAGCTTTCTTGAGCTAAAGACGCTACGGAGAATTCGCGCATCGACTTAACAGAGAAAATATCAGAATATATCTATATCAGAGGCGGATCCAGAAATTTATCGAGGGGGGTGCTAGTGATAAATGTCGAGGGGAGATGCAAGTGGTGAAACCAGCAATGGGCTATAGGGACGAAGGGCTGATGTCGAGTCCCCAGAGGTGCTGCGCACACCCTGGATCCGCCCCTGTATATTAAACATTTCACGCAACGTTCATCGTTAATACTTTTTCCATCCAGTTACGTGAACATATCATGCAAAGGGCTTACCAAAGATCAGATCAGAAAACACATTGGGACATACCATTGGAATCCTTGCAATCCTTAGTTACATCGTGAAGAGGTTTCTTTGATTTCTAGAGTTAAACAGTAGAGTTATATCAGTTGTAACGATGTCAATTATAACAGTGACGATGGACGATGTCAAAGAATGTAACTTAGTATAGTAACATGAAACAATAATCGTAATAGCTCAGTGATTTCTCTATACCTATTACCTTCTCTGATTGTTTTTTCCTTCTTTTAGTTCCTGCTTTACTTTTTTCGCTGGAAATCGTTGCTAATTCTGAAGCGGAAAATGGTTCGTAATAAGATCACTCAGTTCCACCTGACGTAAAGTCAACAACTCAACATACCACTACTGGGAAACTTGTCGCGCGTGAGCCCACTGTGCTGCCCTGTTGCTATAACAACGGTATTTTCTCCACCAGCGGTAACAGGAATCGAGGTGGGTGGCTCTTCACTGTGCTCTTCGCTTTTCTTTATGTTCAAATCGACTATCTCAACTACTTTTCCCGCGCAAAGTTCGTCTGTAGGGTCGTTCATCAGTGAACAGCTTCCAGAGCTGTTGCCTTGGGTGGATAAGCATTCGCTGTCAGCTTCGCCATTCGGAAGGATTTCCACGTACTCTCCATACAAAGCGTCTTGGTTCACAGCCATTTCTGCTCGTGTGGGAGGCCATTTCTTGCGAGTCCGTCGTTGATCGCTGCGGGATACACGAGGGATCCAAGGATCGTCGGTCGTGGCCTCTCCATAGCCTGTACCATCCAGAAATGTACGTCCGTCTTTGTTGTGCAAAAAAAAACAATAGTAAATATTAATGGACTCTGATAAAAAAAAAATTAAATATGAAAATTATTATTATTATATAAAATTATTATGAACTTTTTTTTTAATCCATGGATGGTGTTGTGGCGTAGCGGTGAGAGCACTCGCTTCTCGTTGTACAGGGAATAACCTTTATTTAAACACGATGCGATTTAAGGCAACCACGTCGAACTTTAGCTTTACTTGACTGATAATCAGCTATTATTCCACCTCATTTTTTACACATATCTCATCTTTGATTCTAGAGATTAGTTTTGCATATACCTATTCCTACAATACAAGTCACCCTACCTGTTTTACTCGTGTGTACAGCGGTGTACTCTTCACTTTGGAAACAGGTGCACAACAAATGTTGGTCCGTCGATCCTGCAAATAACAACAACGATAATAAATAACCATTTTTAAGGTGCCAATACTGAAATCATGCATTGGCCACTACATGCAAGGTACAATATGAATTACCCTAAACCTATTGCATTGCTTGGTCACGACATGCAAGGTACCATATGAATTACCCTAAACCTATTACATTGCTTGGTCACGACATGCAAGGTACCATATGAATTACCCTAAACTTATTGTATTGCTCGGTCACACTATGGAATATACTCATTTGTAATTGACTTACGGTTAAGTAAAGAGTGGTGTTGTAAACTGGAATCTGATTGGCTCTCTGCTTCTTCTTCAGGGGACATCCGCTGTGCATAATCTGCGCAGAGCAATGAATTTGATTCTAATTATTGTATGAAAATGAGAGTATTTGGTTCGTTCGTATTTCAGATCAGAGTAATCATTCCCATTTGCTAAGGAAACTGTACAACAAATTTATACTCAAAGGGCTTGGCTCTGACCAACCAGAAGGCACGAAAACTCCAATCAACCAATCACATTGCTTAATTTGGTACGGAAGTTTGCTGCTCATACAAAAACGACTCCAAATCAAATTCTACGTACTTGTGATGATACTCTTGGCTGGTGACTCGTATCTTTCATTTACTGTTACCACGGTGATGCTATCGTTGTCATGGCAGCTGGACTCAGTCTCCTCTCGTACAGGCCTCAGCAAGGCCTTGATCTTCTTGACGATTTTATAGCGTTTCACTAAGATGAACGCCAAGACTGTAACGAGAGCCAAGCTTATGACGGCCGCTACAAACCATCCAGAATGAAGCTCTGAAAGAAAACAAATCTCTACTAAATATACTGAACCAAATAAAGAAAATCCGCCAAAAGACTGGGCACGAAATACGACATATAATTCCGATCACTTTTAGCCAAACTGGTATTTTAAAAACTTCAAACAGAGAATCGATGCAAAAAATCTTCTGCAACACTTATCACTGCCTTGGGAAACGTTCCCAAGCCTGTGTAGAATCGTATGTACAGTCATCTCTGAATTGCACCAGTGCAACTACTGAATCGGCAGCTGATTGGTCGAGACGCTCTACGTGACGTCACGTAAAACTAAAGTCTCCTTGACAGTCTGTTTAACACACAATCTACTTTAGCTGCAACTTCAGATAAAGACAACAGCAGAACATTTGCTGTGAGTTATATTTAACAAATATAAAATGTTTTTCGTGTTTACAACTTTACATAGTCTAATATATATACGAGGCAAGTTTTACACAGAGTTCGAGACATCTCCCAAACTTCCCGGCTGGTGTATATATTAGGCTATGTAAACAAAAAAAAACGTTCTATATAGCCAAAATTAATTTGTTTCCATAGCCTTATATCAACACGCTGCACAACCAATCAGCGCGCGCGTTATATCTCAAATATTATATAATGAGTTATATTTGATTTCCTATATACAAAGACAAACTTACTGTTTTCGTTTGTTGACGCCAATGGAGACACAGTTTTGGTGGTACCTTGATTCTCACCAAGGTTTGTTTCTGGAGTTATTGCCCTCCTCGTACTTTCGTTTGGTTTCTTTACCCATGAAGATGGTTTCGTCTTGACTGTCGATGGTCTTGACGTACTTCGTGTGGAGGGATTCACAGTTGTCCCAGTGGAACATTGGGCTGCACTTTGAGCAACACAGCCTTGTATAGGACGACAACTGCATAGTCCCATGTTTGCCAGCATGCATTCTTTTTGTAAAAAGGCGTTTCGGTAACGTTTTTTAAAGATGCTCGTTCCACAGCAAAAAGAGCATTTTAGACAGTTTTCATCAGACGCTGTATAGAACCTAGAATAACGTAACCGAGGTAAGGCAGGGTGACACACAATAACACGAGAAACTATAGCTAGTGCATGCTTTGGCTCTGGAATGACTGCCATGGCGCATGCGTAAACACATTAACAACTTGACTTGCTTACTCCCTTCTTTATCTACCACATACTATAACTGAATACTTTACTTTACCACACTATAAATACTATGCCAGCACTTGTTTACCCCATTTTGCATCAGTTTTCCACTCACTATAAATACTATGCCAGCACTTGTTTACCCCATTTTGCATCAGTTTTCCACTCACTATAAATACTATACAAGCACTATGCCAGCACTTGCTTACCCTCTTTTGCATTTGCTACATTTCAGGTCATGTGTCTTGTTGCACGGATGAATCACTTCTCGTCCTTCAGCACACTCGTACGTACACTGAAGACAGCGATGAATCGATTCATCGGTTTTATACTCATTATTTGGGCATGATTTACAAGTTGGGCCAGTTTGCACAATTTTCCCTTGATTGTTCTTCTGATAACCACAGTGCCGGGTGTACATCTTTCCCGCGGGACAAGCGGGACACAAGTGACATCGAGTCCCACCATTGACCAAATATTCGTTTTCAGCACAGCTACCAAGGTCACCAGTCGATGCTAGGGAAGGCTTTGGGTACTGAGAAAACAAATATTCTAGTTAAACTACCAATTTGAACGATTTATATAGCCCCACCCTACATCACCAATACTTGTATAACTAGAAGTAAACGGTTGAACCCAGTGTCTTGCAATGCCAACAGAAGTTCCTCAACATGTTGAACGATGTTGCAGAGAATAAAGACATGGTGTAATCCAGCAACACTGCTGTGTCTCGCTTATTTCGGCGACTACAAATGTTTAAGCGCGTGTCAGACGCTTCATGTAAACTGTGTTCTCAGTTCCGGGTAAGAAAAAATCACGATTCTTTTCAAATAGTAAAGCCGAACGATATTGGATGTCTCGAAGTTAAACGATCTTTGTCTTCCGGGTCTTAATGACCGCGTGATGCTCTCCATATATCAGCGTTTTGACAATGTCAAGAAGTTTTTGGTTTACATGCTAATGAAGTGTACAGACTGAAACATGTAGGCACGCAGAGTTATGTCAGTGATCTAGACAACACTGCGCCACCTGAAGCCCTTATCAGGATGATTTCAGTTCTTACTTTCGATTTAAGCTTCTATTTCATATGGATAAGTCACCGCTACACCTATCGATGAATGGATTTGACCTTTTTTGACCCGAGCAAAACTGGAACTCGACACGGATATGCAGTCCTTTCCTTGTAAATGACTGAGTTAGTATTAGGTTATGGAGATTCATCAGTGTATGGAAGTGGGACTCCTCTTATAAACTAGGTTACGATGCAGTTAAATATACAAAGATTGGCTGTCTCTTTGCAAAGAAAACATGGCGTATATATCCACAGTGCGTGTTGATATATAAGATCTCTACAGGAAGGAATTAATAACACATTCTAAAACACTTTAATTAAAGGGTTTTGTTTTGGTCCGGTGGAATTTTATCTGACCCTCTTATTAATTTGATTCGAATGAGATAAGCGTTCTAATCCGAGAAACCACACTTATTTCACCATCGAGCTACAGGTGTACGAAAAATACCATCATAACATCCAATCCACATCCACAAAATGTTTTAGTTTCTTAATACTAAAGATTTTGGTTAAAGAATTTACAAACTCCACGAAGTAAAATAAGTTTGCTGTTATTCAATACTTGAATCGTTATGAGTAGAAAACAACTGTCAGGAGGAAAGAATTACACGATCGGTTCATTCATCAGTTTCGGTTTCACAAGCAGAAAAAACTCATGTTGTTGTTGTAGATTGTACGAATTCAACAGAGAAGACCGAATAAATCCACGTAAAGTTCCAATATTGATACATTTACGTATTTTTGTATCATTTCTTTGAATTCTGGAATGGTTGATGAATTTCAAATCCGCACTTTCCTCGCCACGAATGACCCTGGTAGCCTGGCAAGAACAAGCAGTTTCCATCGTAACTCACGTACGGACGAACAGTCTACTTTCAATTTGAAAACCTGAGTTCGTTTCTATGTTGACTTTCGGCCTTACCCAAGAGAGAGTCGAACCGTATTTCTGTTTCATGGGTTTCGAGAGAGAAGACAATCAATTTGTCATACACTTTTCGCTACTCGAAACATGAACCACATTGTTTTCCCGGTTACACTGGTTCGTACATGAACAATAGCAAGCAATTACTTGAACTTACCTGCAGGGAAAACCCAGCTAAGATCCATATTACTATCCACACAGATTCCATAGTGGTTGACATTCGCTGGGGCAAAGGTTTCTTCGCGTTACAGTGCTCTAAGCTGGATATTTTTGTGTTTTTTTAGATTCGGTCGAAGCAAGCAACCGTTAAGTGTAGTGAAATACTTTCTTTTGCCGATTGTGAATGAGGAAACGAAACTGGGCGGCGAGACATATCTATTTTCGATTCTCTTTGTGGATGGATCATCTGACAACTTCCTGTTTCGAACCGAGTTGGAAATCTCCGAAGGACATCGGATTCCAGAACCAAACAGTTGTACAACTCAACTCTAACAGCTTTGGAAGCTCGGTCTTACCTAATCAAGAAACATTTCGGCTAAAAAGAAGAATTATTTTGCATTAGTTAGTTACTTTATATTTTTTGTGTGATTCAAACTAAAAGGATTTGACAATTTCAGTTTTTCTTTTATTCCTAAGATCCGCTTTCCGTGCGGTCCATTCTTTTTTATAATGTCACGTATATTTCATTTCCCTTACAGAGCGCTAACAGGCCCACACAAACGCTGGGTTCCGTATAAATAGTTCCGTATATTTCTCAGTTTATACACAAACAGATAACTAAATTGAACTCTTAACAATTAGATGACGCAAACCGTTCAAAATCAACTGGATAAAAGTAGCTACCAAAAGATTCCGAGCGATGTTTAATGGTCGTCTTTGCGTTTGCTGTAAGCAGTCCTATATGACGTCACTTCCATGTGAGTGAAGGATGCAGAAATAGCAGTTCAAGTGACCAACGGGAAGAAGGCTTGTATAAAGTCAGCGTGACTATCCCGTCCGTTCTGCTGCGGAACATGAAGCATGGTTAAGATTTCGACAGCATGGTTTCCTACTCTAGTGCCGTCCTGTTTGTCCGAGAAGGAACGACGAATGAGCTGCAATGTCGGTGATTCTGGCACATGTATGTGAGCGTAGCTGTCATAGATTGGATCTACAACAGGTCAAAGACAAATAAAACGCGCTACAACACTGCTTAGACAACTCTTCTTCTTATTTTAATGATTTATTTGCTCTTCCTTGTGTGTTGGTTGGTGTGACAGTTTAACAGAAATCTATAATGTTCGTGTTTTGAGTTCATCATGATGCGACGGATGTGACGGTGATGATGTAATGGTGTGATCACAGTAGGCTATTAGGCGTGTGTAACGTGGTGGATGATGATCACATGAAGTAGTAATATCCGTGACAGAAATGTCACGCGATCTTTGAGCTAGTATTTTGTTGTAATTTGTACACTTCTAAAATTCTGTTGCTACCGTATAGGAGATAAGTTAAGTATATTTGTATTAATAATATCAAACAATAACACCATAAATAGTATTATATAAATGAAAATAAATAAAAATATAGTTTAATATATCGATATAACAATCAGATATGCATTACACGTACAGCCTACTTTGTATATCAATGAATAATAAAATAATATATTACAAAACGGCGACTTAGGGTAATAATATTATTATAATATTTAAAAAATAAAATAATTTATAATAATTATAGAGATGAGACCTATTAAAATATATGTCTGCTTCACTGAAGACACATAAACTAGATAACAATTTTGGACAAAACGAGTTTTTATAAATATTATTACATTAGCTTGAATTTGATTAAAGGTGATGTAGCGCCGATACCTCTAGTTACAATTGAAGTTTTACCAGCCCCTGATTTAATTCCATCATATAGATCAGTGTTACTTGTGCCAGCAATCTTCGATGTTCTGATGTATCCGCCACAACCCAACCGGTGAATCATTGGTGTATTAGACTAGTTCTCGCATAATCATTGTGATCATCAACTCTCGCAGCTCTGTACTGTACCATTTCTATGTTTCTTTTGGATTAAGCCGCTGGGGATGGACAAGTGTAGCCCCCATAATTGACTTTTGTACTGTGATTAGTGATCACGTGACACTAAAAATGATGATGGTTATTCTGCTCGAGGCAGGGTAGAGTAAGACAGACTACTTCATTATAGTGTAATAAAAGTTTTTAATGTTACAGCATCCTCGGGAACCCAGGGGTAATTTCTGT
The DNA here is from genome assembly GCA_031471435.1 of Stomphia didemon. NCBI lineage: Eukaryota > Metazoa > Cnidaria > Anthozoa > Actiniaria > Actinostolidae > Stomphia > Stomphia didemon. The sequence continues at coordinate 2,459 of JAUPMF010074193.1, read as the reverse complement.
AACGCGTTTCTCGCTACCAGACGAAATACCCCTGGGAACCTTCTTACTAAATACTTATTCCAGAAGTCAAAATTCAAAATGGTGGCCTTCAAAATTTCCAACCAATCAGAAAGCAGTTGACTTAACGACATTTTGATTGTTTAACTATACTTCATGCTGATTGGTCGACCTCCCGAGGTCGACCAATCACAGTCGAGCTCGCCAACGACTTCCGAAACAAGTATTTAGTGAGAATGTTCTCAGGGGTATTCTTCTTGTAGCAAGAAACGAGCGACAGAAATTTCCCCTGGGTTCCCGAGGTGATCATGTTACAGCAGTACCGTAATATAACAAAGCAATATAATAGCAGTCCGTTGTATATACCACATTGTAAAGCGCCTTTGAGCATATATGGAAACGGCGCTATATAAATACTCATCATTATCATTATTATTATTATTAATATGATATGTTGATTTGGGTTTTCGCGCGTCTTGATTGGTTTAGAATCAAGACATTCACCGTACTGTAACTGTAACATAAACGACTTCAATACCCTCGCGCTGGCCGCTCATTATTCCGGGGAGGGGGGGACTCCGATATAAATGGGGTGGGTATGCTCGTCGGAAATTTTGAAAATGACCCCTGAAGTACCTGAGTCTAGTCCAGGTGGGCGTGGCAACAAATAATTTTTTTCCCTAAAAGGTACCAAATAACAGTCTGAAAGGTACCGGCCTAGTCTCTTGTGGTCCTTATAAATTTGTGACACCCTAAAAGGTACCAAATCGCGGATTTGGACCCCTAAAAGGTACGACGAGCATCCCTACCATGTCTCGATATGGGAGTCCCCCCTCCCCCCCGGGCTCATTATGTGCTCAACCGAGTAGCAAGAATGGAAAACAGTTACAAGTTTCCAAAGTAACAATGAGAAGAGACAAACATTTGTTGTTGTTTCGTGTTTTATTTTCTTCGTGTTTTGTGACATCAATAGATTAAGAAAGTTACTTAATAAACTGATCTAAATCTAACGGTCTAGCAAAACTAACGGGCGAAAGCCGAGACTTCTAACGACTCTTTACTCTTTGTCAACTGTTATCCCCATATTAATATAAAAAGAGATAAATAAAATAGATCAGAATTTACATGTCATTTATTACTAACAATTTTTTAGACTGTTTACTTTACTGTTTGCCACTTTCTTATTGGCTGGAACTACCCACGTGACTTTCTTGGGCGTTTGTTTCGAATGATGCTAGAGATGATGTGACGAAGCTATGGACAAGATAAGAGTTTATCAAATAATATAGATAGTACGCACATTCTGATTGGCCGAGTAGTCGTGTTTCATTTACTTGTCAAATAATATGAAATATAAATGATATGAAATACGTCATTCGTGTTTTCACTTGAATTCTAAGAAAACATGCAAACGAATTCAACATTCCTCTTGTTTTTGCCTACGATTTCCCGCCTTTTTCTCGTCATGAATACCAGTTTGCAACCAGCTTCAGTTTCACGTACCTCTCTCTTTTGTTTACGCTTCTTCTTGTTGCTCAACTGAATCAACATCTGTTGGCATTCAAGAAAAAGGGTCAGAAAACTTGACAACAAAAATCATGAGAAACGGAGTGTATATATGTGAGAACGAAGCTCAGGGAGAGTTAGGATGCAACTGAAAACATGGCGGTGTTCAGATGATTCGTTTTCGTACGCTGACACTCAAATGGCTTGATTCTGAACCAATCAAGACGCGCGAAAACTCCAATCAACCAATCACATGACTTTATTACAGTACTGTAAAGGTTTACCACTCGTACGAAAACAACTTTAACGTATCTGCGCGTGTTTTTAAAGGTTATAGAACTTACTATAACAAAATTACTGCTCCTGGATCTTGACAAAATCCTGCTCAGTTGATGGTCTGTGAGTTTCTTTATCCAAATAACCGCTTTGGTCTTGACTGTCGATGGTCTTGACGTACTTTGTGTGGAGGGAGTAACAGTTGTCCCAGTAGAGCATTGGGCTGCACTTTGAGCAACACAGCCTCGTATAGGACGACAACTGCATTGTCCCATGTTTGCCCGCACGCATTCATCTTGTACAAAGGCGTTTCGGTAATGTTTTCGGAAGATGTTCTTTCCACAGCAAAAGGAGCATTTTAGACAGCTCCCATCAGACGCTGTATAAAACCTGAAATAAGTTCACCGAGGTAAGACGGGATGACACACAATAACACGATAAACTAGTGCTTGGGCCCTAGGACGACACAGTAAAGAATAGGTGACTAACTGCCGACTAATGCAGTTAGTCAGTTTTACATTTACAACATACTATACCAGCACTAACTTATCCCTCTTAGCTCTACCACATACTATAAATACTATACCAGCACTATCGTACCCTCTTTTGCATTTGCTACATTTCATTTACCACATACTATAAATACTATACCAGCACTATCGTACCTTTTGCATTTGCTA